>NW_023610911.1:0-178962 GCF_013339725.1 Rhipicephalus microplus | reverse complement strand
TAAAAGCAAAGGAGAGCTGGCACCTGACCATACTTGCAAAATAGAAATGGAGAAGAGGAATCCGGCATCGAAATATTGTGATGCACACTTCCGATTCGCGAGAGGGACACCATTAATTGCCGATAACCACGAATGCTGTTTTCTTCGTCGAAAAATACAGGCACGTTCTAGGTTGCTCAGTTTAAAAGAGGAGCATTTGAAACTTACCTTGATTCTCTCAGAAAATGATGAACTTGTGATAGTGAAATATATCGCATTGTAGTTCTCAGTGACCCGTTTGTAAATCTAAACAAAGTCATTGTTCCTCCTTAGTGTCCCCTTAACGTCGAAGCTATGGCAATGGCGGAGCCATTGTCCTGGAAAGGACTAGAAAGGAACTCCCTCACTGGACTCCATGCCGACCGGTTGTGCCCTCGCGGTCTCCGACGAGAGCGTATAACTCTGGCTGACTGGGTTGTTCCTACCCCACCTCCTGCTACTGCTCCCCTACGATGACGACAGCGTAACTCTGGCCGACTGGATTAACCCTACGCGATGTCCTGTCGCCGACAAGAGCTCTCGCCAGTTGTGCCCCGTCCTCGGACTTCTGCAACCGTGTCCATCTTTCCTGTCTTCTCCTTACTTCCGTCGCCCCCTGTTCCTGCGCCTACCTCTTTCCTTCCTCTCTCTCTCTATCTCTCTACCATTTAATCCTATCCTCTTATACCCTTCTCTACCCCCATCCCTCGTGAGCTACTGCTGAGGTGTCCTCCCCCTGAGAGACAGTTGCAGGGCTCACTTTTCTCTTCTTTTCATTTATAATCACTTCCCCCTCCCCAAGGAGTAGAGAGCAGGAGCGAGATTGGCTGCGCCACTGAATGGAGTCGACCAATGGTAACGCGCGATCAATTGTCCAAGTCAGCGAAGTCCTCCAGCGTCCCAAAGGTTCCAGCCACGTCTTCGTATCCGACGTCAAGTCCCAAAATTGTACTACTGTGAACGCGGAAAGCGTTAGGAATGCTTGCTGCCTATCGACTTGCAGCAGCGATGGCTTGCATGGAATTCAAATTGAAGGGAGCCCGCCACTCTCTATTTAAAAAAAAACGACGGCAATTTAGTTGTGATGCCGAGAGCAAGGCAATGTCGTTACATATCTAGATATACGGGTGAACAACAAATCATCGTGAGCCACTGAAAAAAGCCATTGTGTTTGTCAGCGGATTTGTAACTGGGGGATAGGTGAGGTGGTTCTGACACCCCCCAAAGTTTTTTCACGCTTTATCCTTTTTTTTGTTGATAGTGGAGTACTTACACATCTTCACAATGACTACCAGTTGCCAGCCACTCTACAAGTAAACGCTCCCCCCCCCACCCCTTAAAATAAATTCCTGCGTAAGGACGGCCCAGTTTGTCAGCGCATGTCTTATTTTCAACATCATGTCTTCTTTTCACGCCTTACACATTATTTTCATGTCAATTATTGCTTCATCTATCCTTTTTCGCTCACTTACTTTCATAATCAACCATGTGGCTATTCGCCCTCGAAGGTGTGAGCCAGTGTGCACCAGTGCGACAAAACGAAATGGCACTTTCATCTCCCTTGGTTTGACTGAAGCGGTGGGGCAGCGGCGTTCATAGCATGTGCATGTAAGTCTTGGCTGGCGTTGGGCTTTCACTGGAACGTTTCTGCTGTAATTACTGGGCGCATAAAGGTCACTGCAGTTGTTGCACAGTCTCCGTTTGCGAAAAGGGTGCGTTTTTAAGACACCGAAGTAACAACTGAGACGCTTAATCAGAATCATCTGTACCTGCAGTGAGTGCGCTTTGAGCCTCTTTTTAGCTTCACAAACGCGGGGCACGTTTTGATCTGCTTGTCATTCGGCACGTTCCCTTCCAATTTGATGCTATCGCGTCCATTGCTTCGTCTTTGCAGCTAAGCTGTGGCGTTTTTCAAGAGTCATCACACAGCAAAAAAAAAATAAAACACATTGCAGACCACATATGTGCTCAACGACTTCTACCCAAACCGATACACTCTGTGGGTGCCATATTGAACCAACTTGGGCGATAAAGCTTGCGAATAGGCACTCTGCGCGAAACAAATTAGAACGAAGTAAGGCGTACTTACGGAGGAGCGCGATTGAGCTCGTCCATGTGTGCTTCTTACTTCGATGTTGTTTGGCGCAAAATGGCTAAAGTACCCTGCGTTGTATTTCTGTTTCAACGAGACACCGTCGAAAAGCTTGTTTTGCAGGAATCTGGGGTCGGCATCAGCGTCGATGGTTGCGAGCAAAAAAAAAAAAACCGTTGTTTGCTTGCCTGCGTGGTAAGAAAGTCACCTGCGTGGTAAGAAAGTGTCCTACCAAAGAGCCTCATCCTTCCTTGAAACTGCTTGGAGGAAGGGGGGAAATGCTATAAGATTTAGGGGGAGGACCCTCCTTAACGGATATAATATTGCGTGTCAGAATATTGCATGTGGAATAGCGCCAGGCATCCAGACATGAGAATGGCGTAAGGAGTGGCCATTTTAACGGCCCGCCCGTTACAAAATTTCCAGACGTACTTAGTGACATCATCCGCAAAATCGTAAACAAAGTGAGCAGCTGCGTAGACTCACGTGTTTCCTTACGAAAGCACAGTTCGTACTTCGCACATTCGCAAAAGCAAAAAAAATACAGCGTAGTGGGAAGTTCGTAACCACATAACCGGTAGGCATTGTAGGTTAGTTTTAAACAGCCAATGTTACTCGCACGGCCGGTTTTTTTTTTTTTTTGCAGGATGAAGTGTCCTCCAGGAAACAAAGCGACGCTGCCAATTGAGAAGGCTTTGCTAAATGGTTAAAGGCTTCGTCCCAATCCAGGTCATTACACCGATGGCACCACCAGAGATCTCGCAGAACGCAGGTGGCAGCACGACATGTATCTACGAAACACGAGGACAATATCGTCATAGTAACATATTTATTCAGGGAATGCGAGAAATCAGAGAACAAATAAAACCAACTATCAGCTTTCTATGACCACAGGACTTTGTGGAATCCAACGAGTCCCATTCCCTCAGAGCGCGGTGCCTCTACAAACTGGCGTATGTGACCATAGGCAGGGAAAGCAAGTGATAACGGCGCAGCCAACGGGACTAGACTCTAGCCTGCGTACGCTGTATTTGTCCGCAAGTCCTTGGTAGAGGGCACGAAAAAATCCCGGTTTCTTCGTAGTCATCTGGCTGCCAGTGCGGAAAGCAGGTAGACACGCGTCTTCCAGGACATGGGGTGAACCTGAGATGGAGAACCAGCAGGTTTTCCATTCCAAGTCACTCACTGCAACATGCAGGATTTTTCTCGCGAACCAGAGGCGCTCGAGTCCTCTCGACGACGTCACCGCAAATGGTGAGAGTCTACAGCTCTGGCTTCTGTCCGGAGGCGACCTCTTCATACCCAAGAAAGACTTTGGACGTGCCCGTCGAGCTTTTCCCGGTGTCTCTAAGCTTTTGAGGGGTCTGATGACGGTGGCGGCGGGACAACGCACATGTCGCTTGGTGTTCTGCCTGGACTCGTCGGAAACCTCATTTGACGAAATGTCCGGGCAACGGCGGCTGGTTGTTTCGCGTGTTCGGCGGTTTCATACTCGCCCTCATATGATTGGCTTCCTGTAGCCGTATCTTGAGAAACTCGAAAAGTCCGGGAAAGTTTGATGACGTACAGGACGACGACGGCGAGTGTCTCGCGTGCAACCGTAAGACGTCGACAACGACTTCGAATAAAACTTCCGCCACCTCGTTCCCAACGTGCGGTCCATCGAGGGTTACGTCTCGGAGAAAGTTGTGACCACGGAACAGAGATTGAGTACTTGAGAAGGCCGAAGGCATGCTGCACGTCTCGTGGGGCCGGAGGATGACGGCGACTATGACTTCCTCCTCTTCCCTGACCTATGGTACCTCGATGGTTTACATGACCCGAAGGTGGTGGTAACCTGGCCAGTACGTGAAGAGATCCGAGAGTTCTGGAAGGTTTGCTCGCACCCTGTAAGACGGTGACTTGCACGTGTGAAGCGAAGGGCGGCAGCGACTTCAGCTTTCTCTTCGTCCACGACCTCTGGTACCTCGCAGCAGCCAGGTTCGACATGTCCAGAGTAGTGTGGTAGCCTGGGCGGTGCTTCGGGAGCTTTGCTTGTGCTGGAAGCCAGGTTTGAACTGTGTACGTGAAACTATTCGAGAGTAAGCAGGGACACGTAGCTCGGGCAAGACATCGAGAGTGCGGCCAACGAATCATTCCAGGTCACGTCGAGGCAGGGTACGATGGCACGCACATACGCTTGCGCTCCAGGACTACAGCTTCCTACTCTTCGAGACTTGGCTTCAAGCGCTAATCGATCATTCTCCATCCTTGCTGTTCAGACTCGCAGTTCGTACTGGAAATGCACAACGAAAACGACCGTGATCGTGGGAAACGCGACCTGCCGATCTGTCCCTAGAAACCCAGCTGGAGACTCCGAGCTATAGATAAGCCCGGAGAGCCGCTGTGGCCAGCAGTGGATAGAAAAATGGGCCCCGGTCGGGTTAATTCACTTGTACAGAATCATCATCGCCATTCATCAACATCAGTATGACCATCATCGTTTACCACCCACCACGGCATGCTTTTCGCCCAGTTCATGCCTAGCACTCACGCTACTGGAGCTACGGAAGCTACAGAAGTCCAGCTGTGGCCGGTGTGCTTCGTTCAGCCCTAGAGATAGGATGGTGAGATCGGCACTGGCTCTGCGGCCGCGTTCACGACGTCTCACGTCTCGTCACACGCTACGACCTGATTTGTTACATTAAAGTGCATTCTCTATATCCCTTTGTACCCTTCATAATCTGACCTTTTAAGCCCTGGCTTCTTCAACTGAGGACTTCACGATAAATTTCCCCTAGCACCTAGGAAACGGAACCAATACTTTCAAGGATCCTCACTGGGATCAAAGTTGCCATCGCGGCATTTTGGCGGAGATGGCATCCACAAAGAAAAAGCTTTATTCGTTGTAAAGCACTGTACCTTGCGAAAGTATTTCTGAGTGTATCTCAATCTCGAGCACTGCGTTTTTCGGATATGTGATCAAACTTCGGTTCGCAGGCACAGACTTAAAATAAAAGCAGAAGTACACAAATAAAAGCAGAAGTAAAAATTAAAGCCATTTCTCTGATTTCCAATCACTGAGTTCTGACGACCTGATTTGACGCTACGTTTGCAAATTCAGAAATACGTTCATTGAGCGGTATAAGTACAGAAAAATCACAAAAATTGACCCACATCTCGCCATTGCCGTCATTTAGTTCTCTAAGTGCATGTTCTCGTTTTAATTGTACTACACTTCAACTTAATTATACATCAAAATATATTTGAAAACGATCATGGGCCCCAGCTCACATAACTGCACTGTTCCCTTGATTCTTCCGTGAAACCAGTCGAGCGACAGTTGCGATTCATTAGTCTTGCACAGTTGAGGCGAATCAACACTTGTTGACTCTACAAAATAAACAGCCATTTGAAAAGTTTGAATGCCCTGTACTGAACTATCGACCAATTCAAATATATGCAGTCCGAAATGTATATCTTAAGAAAGACACTTGCTGGGGTCGGCCCCCGCCCCTCCCTTGCCTGGGCACAAGGGGGGTCCCATGTGCAAATTTCTTCACAGAAACTTGTTGATAAAGAACCCCTCGCTTGAGACATCTCTTTCAATAAAAGATGTCGTTACTGGTTCGTTAACACTATAACTCGTATTTGAAGCTACGAGATCAGGTATGCGTCAAGTACAGCCCCGATTATAGGATACATTTGTGTCAAAGAGCATTCACACCATAGTCGGGAGAGCTAACTACACGCTAACGGACTCGTGAGTCATCTCACTGAACCTCATACAGACTCAGATCGAGTCATGGCTTTAGTCTTAGTGAGCTCGAGTGAGCTATGGTGAGCTTGAGTACGAGTCTGTCCGGTTGAGAAAAATTTTATTGAATATTAGTCTGAGCGAATACGCTGGAGGAAGTGTTTACCAGTGTTTACCACCAGAGCAGTAAGCGCAAAATATACTTCTTGAGTGTAACTGATGCGCTTTAGATTTTTGCCGACCTATACATATGCGTTCCCTTTCCATTCTGTTTCTGACTCGTAACCTGCCTGCACATTTGATTTTTCAATAATTCTTCTACTGCGCGCCAACGAGCGCTGCATAAATGGCCAGGTGCAACCAAAGTGAGTTCGTCAGCCTTCTCGCAAGATTAAGTGCGGCAGCACGGGAGACCGCCTTTTAAGAAAAACAAACGAACTGGGAGGCATTTACCAAATATAATTTATCGGATCCCTCACTAGCCCATGCGGAGCAGGTCGAATGCCACCCGAGTGCAACAGACGACGAATTCACGAGCAGATGATTCGGTTCGCGTAGCAGACGACTCGGAAGTGTGGCAGCTCGGGCTAGGGCTAATGGGTATGATATAGCGCGAGAACATAACGACAAAGAGACACGAAGGACACGAAAAGAGAGAAGAAGGACACGAAGCACACGAGTGCTCGTGTCCTTCGTGTCCTTCTTGTCTCTTTGTCGTCGTTCTGTTCTCGCGCTATAACTATGGTCAAGACGACTTAGGGCGAGTGTGGGCAGACGGCGATGTCTGTGAATGACTAAACATAAATCTTGATGTGGTACAGAACCACTAGGGTGTCATTGCAATTATATCTTTATTTATACATATAGTTTCCTAATATACACTAGAGGGAACTCTGGCGCTAGTGTCTACGGGAGCTGCAACGCACGGCGCTTCAGGGAGCATGGGAATGATGAGCAGTACACACATTTGTCTAGTCTTCGCACTTATGGCCTGCTTCTGGCGCCGTAAGTGTTCGTGTGGCATTGAGCTGTTTTCTCACGAAACAAAAAACAGCAAATGTTCAGTGGGTGTGCTTCACCACTTTATTTTTTTAAAGCTTACCTTTTGAAATCAGGTCACGAAGTTTGAATGGGTTCGTTCTCTTCGTGAAAACGAAACCAGAACCAGCAATAAACGAAGCCGCAAGTACGACTCGCCGCCTGCAAGTAGGAAGACTGGTGAAATGTGTGTACTACCAACGCCTCCTAGATTTCCTGTGCCTACCGGATTATCGGCGGTCACTTAGGAAGCGGCGGTCGTCGGAACTATGGTGGTGGCGCCACTCAAGTAGGGGGTGTCTTCAAATAGATTTTTACGTGTTTAGAGCTTATGTGCAACAAAAATAACGTAAAAAGTTTTAAAAAGGCGTAAACGTAGTTATAATTAACCCTACGTAAGTGACGCCATCATTCAGCAAGTAACTTTCTTTAATACAAGCCATCCTTTGAAATTAGTAGAAAACGCCAAAATCGCCAATCTGAAAGGCCGAGTACAAAGACCCTTACTTTTACGTAGGCAGCGCCGCCATAAACGACCAGCGTTTTGCGCTCATCCAGCAGGCACAGGAAATCTAGGAGGCGTTGGTACTACCCATCATTCCCATCACGGAGGAAGGAAAGGTAAGGTGAGGCCCTGACGTCACTCGTTGTGAAGCCGCGATGAAGCCGGAAGTCGGCCATATTGACTAGGCAAATTCTCCTCTCTTGTTTACATATGAATGCGAAGCAGAAGGCGCGACTCCCTCTCCGGCTCGGAAAGCACGTGGGCTGCGCAGCACGCGTGTCGTGACGATCCGAAACTAATGGAACTGGGCTCATCACTCAGAGCCAGCAAGACACCTTCAGCGAAATCGCTTCGTCCGAGTAATAACAGGGAGTAACAGCTCGTCGACAACGAAGCAACTACGAGAGAACGCGCGCTAGATGCACTGACAACGGCGAGTGCTTTCACGTCATTAATTCAGCAACTGTACAGACAACACGATCGGTCGTGCGCCTTCTACGGTTGCATTCCGCTACGCGGCCGACGCAGCGTCCTGCCACTGTGTCCGTGTTCCGCGTGAAAATCACCGACGTCAGCATTCTGCGACCGTGGTGACTGAGCACGGTGCTAGTGACAGTTGAACGTGGTTGCTGTTACGTTGAGATTACATGCAATGCTGGTGGAGAGTGTACCAAGCGGAACAGAAAATGTGTTTTAATACGCACATGCAAGTTGTTACTGTGCACACACAACACGAAACTACGTATGTGCACATGGTCCTCACGGCTTCTTGCTGGGCTCAACAGCGCCGTCCGTTGTCACAAGCAGGAGCACTGCTCAACCGTCACTGACCTGCAAGGCGTTCGTCGTCATTCAGCTTCGTCATGGTGCCCAACGCAATTTCGCTGAACACTAACTGCTTCATCCGCGTCATCCGCCGCACGACACCTGGATATGCACTTGTTCTACGCACTGTTGAAAGCCCGTGATGGACAAAGGAATTTGTAATCGTTGCTAAGAGTAATGTAACAGCCAGGAGAACACTGCGTAACCAATAACGCAGCACAGAGCACTGATATTGTCCGCCAAGGCTCAGCATGAGACCTGGGGAGGCACACATTCCGCCGCCAGCCGCGGCCGCTCACTGCTAGACCAGCTCCACTGCGCAACACATAACCATAACAACGCCGCCATTGTGCCTATTGAATATGGCCGCCATGATGTCATTTCCGCCACACTTTTTACGCCCTGCGCCGGCTGGGCATGCCCTCTCCTTACCTTTTTCCTTCCTCCGTGATTCCCATGGTCGCTGGAAGATCGCAGCGCCAGAGTCTCTCTAATTAATTTTAGAAAATTCTATGTATTGATGCACTCAGCGCGAGCCTTTAGTGTGTTGCTGTTTTTATTTTCGGACATTTTGATGAACAAAGTGACAGCGCACACCCGCACTACATTGGCTGTGTCCGCACAACGCTGCAGCGCCCCGAAATGAGAAATGAATCGAGAGTTCTGCAACATGTTCAACGCGGGACTTGTGTTGCCGCCTAGCAGATGAAAGTGAAACTATGCCAGCAGAGGAGAACAGGGCCGTCTGCTGCTAGGTGGCGCTTGCTGAATTGTTTCCACCAAGGAGGTTGCACAAACTGGTAGGTGTTCTGTGGTTGTACCTTCTTGGTTTCCAGCGGTGTGTGTTCCGTACTGGGAAATTCAGGTTGTTGAAATAGTAGATTTTGGTGGGGAGGTCGTAAGCAAAAACCCAGCCCGGCACGCGTACAAAAAAAAGGGGGGGGGGGGAAGGGAGGTGGGGCTTCCCTGCGTCTACACTGGTGACTTCAACGAGCAAACAATTTTGTTTGGCAAAATAAAGCAAATTTAGAGTACAATACTTAGCAGTGACTGTCTTGCTTATTCATGTAAACAGCATTGTAATAAATTATTTTAAACGACTGTCATAAAAAATGAAGGACAAAAAAGAAATAATAGAATAAAGACAAGCTCATCAGATTGCCAAACCTCAGGCGTGGGAAACTTAACAATGATCTCTGATATTTCAATGTAGGTGGGCGTTAAAAATAGGACGTGCTGCATGAGCACGAGCCAGTAATGACATTTGAAAGCAATGTTATCACTTCAGAAAACTAACGACAACTTAATTTCTGTGATATCGGCCATCTTGCAACCTGTAACGTAATTCAATTACATTTTAAAGGATTTAGGAAAATTAATCAGTAATAAATATAATAAAGGGGAACGGACATTAACACTTCTAGCTACCTTACTTTTGCGTCCAATGAAAGGCCAAGGCATCAAAAGCCTTGGCCTTTGCAATGATAATAGGCAATGATAATTGTTAGCGCACTGCGGATAAGTACTCAAAACATCTTTATAAAATGGTGGTTCTCGTACCTACTGTTCCCTGACGTCACAACGCGGCATGAGCTTCACTTCATGTGTTCGTGAAAGATGTGACGTTTCCACGGACACTCCGCTCCGTGGCTCCTTTCGTGACGCACGAGAGGCCATCTTGAATGTTTTGGTACCTCATGACGTCATTACACCATGCCTTGCTGCTGGGTGATGTCAGCAAAATTAGCACTGTAGCCAGAGGTCACTATAGTTTCGACGTCAGCAGGTGTGCCATGCGAAGGTTGACTTTAATGTCGCAATGAAATAACGGCATTCACAAACCTACGGGATAGGACACTAGCACCCGGATGTTAATAAGGTTCTTTCATCGATCCATTCATTCACTCATCCATTCGCAGAGCTTCACACATGCGTGGAGCCGTCCTTGTACAGAGAGAAGTCTCACATGGCGAAGTAAACAGCCGTTCGAAAAATAGCGTCAGAAAGCGGTTAAATTACTTTGTAGGGGTGATTTTGCCATCTCTGAATATTACTGTGAAGTACTCCACCATGGGAGAGCTACTCGAGAGTCCGACGAAAGTTGGTCTGGTCAGGCATCATGATGACGAAGTTGGTCACAGACCTAGTCCAGGTAAAAAAAAACAGAGGTGTTTCAGGACCCCCACGGATTTCTTGTTGACACTTTGGACCTTGTTTACTCCCTGGACCTTGCTCACACTTAGACCCATGTGGGTTCTTTGTGAACGAAGAACCCACATGGCTGCCTAAACGTCTCTATTTTAAACGTGAAGCATTTCTTTGCGTACGGCAAGTACTTTTGCCGTCTATCTGCGAATCTATCTATCTATGTATCTATCTATCCATCTACCTATCTATCTATCTATCTATCTCGTTATCACCCTCTTAACTTGCCCAATTGAAAATATAGGTGATGTGTCTGCTGCGTGCGACATTGCTTGCACAGAGTTTCTTTCATTTATTTTAAAATATTAAAGTTACAATGTATATTGCTCGTAATTTTACGTAACAACATCCCCACCTATATTTCTCCCTTGTGTGAATTTCTTGTCCTACATCATGTAGCTAGTTGCAGAAGTCACTCGGTGTGCACTTCTAGTCCTGTCAATGTAAAGCAACAAATAGATGAAGCGAATCAATAAGTATAATTTGTCGTATATTGTTTCAGTTTTATGTTCCTTATTTTTGCGCGGTTTGCCACGGTGCTGAGCAATAAATCTTGTGCTCACTACAGCTGCCCACATTGCATTTTTTATTACGCTGCTTTACGTTCATGACCACCATCTTTTTACTTATAAGGCTAAGTTACACGATGAGTACTTTAGTAGGCCTTTCTAAGGATCTGATTGGCCTGCACGTTTGCCTGTGTTGCACTTTCGTCACTAACAACACTTCAGAGTGCTTTTAGCTGCTATATATATATGGCAAGAAGTCTACATCTAAAGACTCGTTTTTCCGTGTTTTGACACAATATTAACGAGATCTAACAGACAATAATGCGAAAGAACGTATGGGGGAAATTATTAGAGCCAATGTAATGTAATTAAGAGGAAAGAAAAGTGGGTGAAAAAATAGCTTGCCGTGAGCAGGAATAGAACCTACGACCATTAAATAACGCTTTCAATGCTCTAACCACTGAGCTATCACAGCGGCCATTCCCCCAGCAACATTATTGGGTTTATATGTGAATTTAAACGTGGGAGTGCCAGTCAACGCCATCTGTAGCCATGGTAGTGTATATATTGCCACGTTCCATTTCCCAAGTTTTTGTTATCGTCCCAAAACACCACACGATTCTTAGCGCAAACCGCGCCTGCAGTTTTCTAGAAGGTTCCGGACTGTAGTGGATCATTTCGATAAGATCACGCCCACTGTGCGAACGGTACAGATTGTTCTGGAAGCTACGCCACCGCCAGCGATAACGCTAGAACATTCGACGGCAAGAGTATAAATGCCGACGCGCTTCGCCGCTTGTCAGCTGTTGATCGAAGGCCGACGCTCCGTTCGCCGCTATCAGTCCGAGACTGCTATCTGTGCGAGACTGCTGCTGTAATTGGACTTTCCGTTTACCAGGCACAGGTTCGCCCAAATAAACAGTTAAACCCCAACACCAAGTCTCCTGTCTTCGGCCACGTCACGACCCCGTGACATCTGGTGGAGGTGCTGGGTACACGGCTTGACGGGGGCGTCCGGTACATGAACGAAGCAGCACCTCCACCAGATGTCACGGGGTCGTGACGTGGCCGAAGACAGGAGACTTCGTGTTGGGGTTTAACTGTTTATTTGGGCGAACCTGTGCCTGGTAAACGGAAAGTCCAATTACAGCAGCAGTCTCCCGATCCACGGAAAACAGCCGCCATCGCCCGATCCACGGAAAACAGCCGCCATCGCCGACTTCCCGCCGCCCACTGACAAGAAAGCAGTGCGCCGATTTCTGGGCCTGTGTGCCTATTATAGGCGGTTCGTGAAAAACTTCGCCCGCATCGCCGATCCTCTCACTAACCTTACCAAGGCCGACGTGGAGTTTAAGTGGGAAACGCCGCAGGAACATGCTTTCCAGGAGCTAAAACATCGCCTCCAGACGCCTCCGTTACTTGCCCATTTCGACGAATTCGCCGAGACAGAAATACATACTGATGCAAGCAGCGTAGGTCTTGGCGCCGTTCTTGTGCAGAGGGCTGACGGACTTGAAAGGGTTATTAGTTACGCCAGCCGATCGCTATCCAAAGCAGAAGCAAATTATTCCACAACAGAAAAGGAGTGCCTCGCCATCATCTGGGCTACGTCGAAATTTCGCCCCTACCTCTACGGCAGGCCCTTCAAAGTTGTGAGCGACCACCACGCATTGTGTTGGCTAGCCACCTTGAAGGACCCTTCAGGTCGCCTCGCACGATGGAGCCTGAGACTTCAAGAATATGACATTACTGTCATTTACAAGTCTGGCAAAAAACACTCCGACGCCGACTGTCTCTCTCGTGCGCCTGTCGACCAACCGCTACCCGACGACCCGGATGACGACTACTTCTTATGAACGATAACTACCGACGACTTCGCTGAACGACAGAGGGCCGACCCGGAACTTAAGGCCCTAATAGAATACCTCGAAGGCAGGACCGCCGAAGTCCCGAAGGTATTCAAGCGCGCACTTGCGTCGTTCTTTCTACGAAACGGTCTTCTACAAAAGAAAAACTTTTCACCGCTTCGAGCTAAGTACCTTCTTGTGGTGCCTTCAGCTCTGCGACCAAAACTCCTGCAGGCCCTTCACGACGATCCGACGGCAGGGCACCTCGGTGTTTCTCGCACGCTCGCGAGGATACAAGAAAGGTACTACTGGCCACGTCTTACCACCGACGTCACTCGTTATGTGAGAACATGCCGGGACTGTCAGCGACGCAAGACACCGCCGACAAGGCCAGCGGGACTTCTGCAGCCAATTGATCCACCTTGCCGACCTTTCCAGCTGATTGGTATGGACCTACTGGGGCCGTTCCCGACGTCGGCTTTCGGAAACAAGTGGATCGTGGCAGCTACCGACTACCTCACCCGCTACGCCGAGACAAAAGCCCTGCCAAAAGGCAGTGCATCCGAAGTAGCTAAATTCTTCATCGAAAATATCGTCCTACGTCATGGCGCCCCAGAGGTCCTTATCACCGACAGAGGAACGGCATTCACTGCCGACTTAACTCAAGCGATCTTGGCATACAGCCAAACAAACCACCGCCGGACGACAGCGTACCACCCACAGACCAACGGCCTCACCGAGCGGCTTAACAAGACGATCGCCGACATGCTGTCAATGTACGTCGATGTCGAACACAAGACGTGGGACGCCATTCTTTCGTATGTGACCTTCGCATACAACACGGCGGTGCAGGAGACGACGCAGATATCTCCATACAAATTGGTCTACGGAAGGAGCCCGGCAACGACGCTCGATGCCATGTTACCCAACGTCACCGACGAAGAAAACCTCGATGTGAGCGAGTACCTTCAACGAGCCGAAAAAGCCCGACAACTTGCGCGTCTCCGTATCAAGAATCAACAGACGACCGACAGCCACCGTTACAACCTTCGACGACGCTTCGTGGAATACCAGCCCGGTGAACGTGTTTGGGTGTGGACGCCAATACGCCGACGTGGACTAAGTGAAAAGCTTCTGCGACGGTACTTCGGACCGTACAAGGTGGTTCGACGTCTCGGCCCACTTGATTGCGAGGTTGTCCCCGACGGCATCACGAACTCTCAACGACGCCGATCGCGACCTGAAGTCGTCCATGTCGCGCGCCTCAAGCCGTTTCATGCGCGTTAACAAACTGAACCAGTGTTTTTTTTTGTTGTATCGAAATTTATTCATTGTACTTTCTTGCATTATTATTGTACTTCCATCTTTAGTTAAAGCATCGGGACGATGCCTTTTTCACAGGGGGGCAATGCCACGTTCCATTTCCCAAGTTTTTGTTATCGTCCCAAAACACCACACGATTCTTAGCGCAAACCGCGCCTGCAGTTTTCTAGAAGGTTGCGGACTGTAGTGGATCATTTCGATAAGATCACGCCCACTGTGCGAACGGTACAGATTGTTCTGGAAGCTACGCCACCGCCAGCGATAACGCTAGAACATTCGACGGCAAGAGTATAAATGCCGACGCGCTTCGCCGCTTGTCAGTTGTTGATCGAAGGCCGACGCTCCGTTCGCCGCTATCAGTCCGAGACTGCTATCTGTGCGAGACTGCTGCTGTAATTGGACTTTCTGTTTACCAGGCACAGGTTCGCCCAAATAAACAGTTAAACCCCAACACGAAGTCTCCTGTCTTCGGCCACGTCACGACCCCGTGACAATATATATATATATATATATATATATATATATATATATATATATATATATATATATATATCATCATCATCATGATCAGCTTGACTACGTCCACTGCAGGACAAAAGCCTCTCCCATGTTCCGCCAGTTAACCCGGTCCTGTGCTTGCTGCTGCCAATTTATACCCGCAAACTTCTTAATCTCATCTGCCCACCTAACCTTCTGTCTCCCCCTAACCCGCTTCCCTTCTCTGGGAATCCAGTTAGTTACCCTTAATGACCAGTGGTTATCCTGTCTATGCGCTACATGCCCGGCCCACGTCCATTTCCTCTTCTTTATTTCAACTATGATAACCTTAACCCCCGTTTGTCCCCTAATCCACTCTGCTCTCTTCCTGTCTCTTAAGGTTACACCTACCATTTTTCTTTCCATTGCTCGCTGCGTCGTCCTCAATTTAAGCTGAACCCTCTTTGTAAGTCTCCAGGTTTCTGCTCCGTAGCTAGGTACTGGCAAGATACAGCTGTTATATACCTTCCTCTTGAGGGATAGTGGCAATCTACCTGTCATAATTTGAGAGTGCTTGCCGAATGTGCTCCAACCCATTCTTATTCTTCTATATAGTTACTTCAATCTCGTGGTTCGGCTCTGCGGTTATTACCTGCCCTAAATAGACATAGTCTTTTGCAACTTCAAGTGCACTATTACCTATCTCGAAGCGCTGCTCCTTTCCGAGGTTGTTGTACATTACTTTCGTTTTCTGCAGATTAATTTTAAGACCAACCTTTCTGCTCTCCTTGTGTAACTCCGTAATCATGAGTTGCAATTTGTCCCCTGAGTTACTCAGCAATGCAATGTCATCGGCAAAGCGCAGGTTACTAAGGTATTCCCCATTAACTCTTAGCCCTAACTGCTCCCATTCTAGGCTTCTGAAAACCTCCTGTAAGCACGCGGTAAATAGCATTGGGGAAATAGTGTCCCCCTGCCTTACATCCTTCTTGATTGGTATTCTCTTGCTTTCTTTATGAAGCACTATGGTAGCAGTTTATCCCCTGTAGATTTCTTCCAGAATGTTAATATATACTTCATCTACGCCCTGATTCCGCAGTGTCTGCATGACGGCTGATATTTCTACTGAATCAAACGCCTTCTCGTAATCTCTGAAGGCTATGTATAGTGGTTGGTTATACTCTGAGCTTTTCTCTATTACCTGATTGATAGATACTGATACGAGCCAAGTTGCGTGTATAAACAGAACATACTGTCGCACGTGTGTACGTGAATGTGTGAGTGTTTAGATATTAGCAGAACGTGCGAAGGTTCAATAGCAAAGCTATTTTCTTGCTTGAACATATTTCAGGACACGTACGAAGAGTCACACTGCAATACGCTTGAGCGGGGCCTATCAGACCTTCGAACTGTGTTTGGGTTTTTCCATTACAATTAACCTCTGCCTACTTTGAAAATTATCGCAGTGATCGACTCCGGCGAGATCTGTTCCAGTGGGTACAAGTATGACCACCACTTGAGCAGTAATCCCGTCACCGAGCCGACTTAAAACACTCACGGCTGAAATTTCTGCCCAAAATCTCACAGAGTGCTATGCCTTGAAAAACACCGCTACATGTTTTTCCGTATGCAGACATTATTTATTATAGAAGCGTCGCGGAATGATATTGTGATAGTGGCAGCGCTTACTCTCTCAATCATGTTAGCGCGAAGTGACAGAAAAGTTGGGTAAATAAGAAGGGGAAGGGAGGTTCGCACGAAAAATTTCAAAAATAATTGAACCCCCCAACTCCTCCCCTCCTGGCTACGCCACTGTAACTTCGCGTGAAGCAATATTAGTATGGGAATGTAAGATTTTTTTATTAATATGACGCACTGGCGAGGACATGAAAAAACTCCCTAGCATTTCCCCGAGGGTGAACATGGTTAAGTGCGAATACACTGGGTGTTGCTATGAGGGGTGTTTATTGATTCGCACTATTATATTTATTAATCACACTATGGTGCCTTTATGGTGTAATGGTTGCTGGGAATCGCAATTTGATCACACGGGGGAGTTTACGTTAACTCACTGGCTTATGCCAACGGATTTTAACTTTACTCCCCCTCACGACCCGCTCTCGACAAGAGACTGAGAGAGAAGGCGGGTGCGCGAGAGAGAGGGGTGCACGCGCAGCTGCAGCGAGCGAGGAGAGCGGAGGAGTGAGCGAAGGGGGAGGGGATATAAGGCGCGTTACTGACACCGATATCAGCGTCGCGTCCGTGGCTTATTCGGTAGAGCGTCGCGCTTCGGCCCGCCAAGTGCTCTTTCTTTTAAAGATAGAGAGAAGACTGCGGACGCCGCCGACGGCGGTGGATGGTTTGGGGTCGCTTATAAAGTGTATTCACACTTAAAAATTTAGCAGATTCCACGTTTACCTGGGAATCGACATTACGCGAAGCACGCGGAGGGAAGGCGACCGTGTTGCAATTTTTTCAAAAGACGGTAGTCTTTCTTGGGGACCTTCGACGGAAAGTTTTAGTCTGTCTGTATGTCCGCACATTTGTCTGTTTGTCCGCCCTAACGATGCCTCAAACGGCACGAAACGACCAACCCCATCCACAGCGCCCGCCAATATTGCTCAAGGTTTAGCGTTCATAGTTGTGCGATAGTCAATTGAAAAAACAAATATTGCGCATATCTGAGGCGCCATAAAAACACATCTATGTTTTATATGTCTGTCTTTATACTAGACGAGGCAGAGACAAGTAACTCTAAAGACTGTAGCATTTATCATCGCAATATGGTCAAAACAAGACGCACTGTGGACGTGGGCGACCTCTGCGAGGCACAAAAGTCCGTCCGCCAGAGTGAGGCAGAATAGCGAGGCAGGCTGTGGAGTATACTTTCACTTTCACTTTATTTCCTTAAAGGCCCCGAGTGGGAGCATTACATAAGGGGTGGGTATACAGTAATGATACATGATACATGACCATTCAGGATGAGAGGTGCACTTTTACAGCATCAATGAAAGCATCTGGGTTGGTGGCGGCAACGATGGCGTAGGGAAGGCCGTTCCAGTCTACAATGGTGCGTGGGAAAAAAGAAGCCGAGAAGGTGAGAGTACGGCTTTGAGGACGAGCAACACCTAAGCAATGGCCTGAACGAAGAGATGTAAGGTGGCTGATTGAGTGAACTGTAATACATTTTGTGAAACAGGGATAGGCTGGCAGTGCGACGGCGACAAGAAAGGGCGAGCAGGCCAGTTGCCACCTTTAATGAGGATACACTAACGTATTACGAATACGATGAGTGAATGTACCTGATGGCGCGGTTCTGCACCATTTCTAATGCGTCTATGAGATAATATTGATGAGAATTCCATATTGCGGACGCGTATTCAAGTTTTGGTAGAATTGGCGATTTGTATGCGATGAGTTTGACGTGAGGAGGAGAGCTGCGTAAATGACGTATGAGAAAGCCTAGGGTTTTCTTACTGGATGAGATGACGTTGGACACATGAGGAAACCAATTGAGATCTTTGGAGATAGTTGCCGAGATATTTGAAAGTACTAACAGATTAAATAGGAGTGCTAGCAATTTTGTACGGATAGAAGAGAGGGCTTCGCGAGCGGGTGACGGACATTAATTTACATTTACTGGGATTCAGGACCATAAGCCAGTGATCGCACCAAGTCAGGATTTTAGATAAACTTCTCTGTAGCACAGACTGGTCGGAGGAAATTCTTATTGACTGGTACATAACGCAGTCGTCTGCGAACATACGAATAGAGCTAGTAACTTCCAATGGCAGATCAGTGATATATAGCAGGAACAATAGGGGACCCAGCACAGAACCCTGGGGGACGCCGGAGGATACAGGGACGGGGCTAGAGGCTATGTTATTGGTGCGCACACACTGAGACCGATTAGTAAGGAATTTTTTAACCCATGGTATGACATCTTGATGCAAACCTAAGTGGGAAAGTTTTAACAGCAAGCGTTGATGTGGTACCTTGTCGAAGGCTTTAGCGTAGTGAAGGAATATTGCGTCTACCTGTATATTAGAGTTCATGTTGGAAAGCAGATCATGAATAAAAAGAGCGACCTGTGTTTCACAGGACAGACCTTTGCGAAAACCTTGCTGTGATGAATGGAAAAAGCTGTTGGAATCGAGGAAGTTCACGATGTTAGTGTAGATGATATGTTCCATGATTTTACATGGTATGCTGGTTATGGAGATGGACCGGTAGTTTAATGTTGAAACTCTGTTACCTGGCTTGTAGACGGGAATGACCTTCCCCACTTTCCATTCGTTCTGTAGAGTGCCTGATGATAGAAACTGCGAGAACAACAAGGTTAGGACTGCGGCAGAATTATGCTTAGTGTTCCATGGAAGTTTAGAAGTGACGTCCTCGACACCTGCGGACGAAGAAACCTTTAGCTTTTCAATCAGTGATGCGACGCCTTCGGCCGAGAAGTTTATAGCCGGCATTATTGACATGATAGAGTTATAGGGCACTCAGATAGGGGGCGTCTGGTTCGGCTGTGAAAACGGATGAAAAAGCGGCGTTGAATGTATTAGCACACTCAGAATCTGAAAGGATATCACCCTGATCCGTATAGATACGGATAGTGTGGTTGGACTGAGGGTTGATGATATGCCAGAATTTACGGCGGTTATCAATTATCATGCGAGAAAGGTCTGAGTGAAAAAATGAATGTTTACGTTGATGAACTTCTGCGAGGTATGCGCGTTCAGCTTGATAGTATCTGTCCCACGAGTCGGCATTTGGTTTGAACTTCGCAGTACGAAAGAGCCGCTTCGTTTTGTTCTCAAGTGTTTTAAGGGTTTTGGTATACCACGGCTTATGACGATTAGAAGGAATAGTGCTGACTGGAATAGATTTGTCCGCTAAAACATTCATCTTGCCCTGAAAATATCATCAGTTCTGTTGCAGAGAGCGATTGTGAAATGTCGACTCGTAGGACCGATAGAATTCATGCAGTTCGTCGTTTATGGCCGAGTAGTTACCTTTATCGTAGAGGCGATTTTTTTTTTGCTGAGGAATGGTGAAAAGATGGTTTGAGGTAAAATGTGACATGAATTACTCTATGGTCGCTTATTTCTTAAAGGTAACTAATTTATGACATGAATTCGAGATGCGATGTCAAAATAAGGTCAAGCGTGTTGGCACAATCTACCGTGACACGAGTTGGTTTTTTTATCAGTTGGGTCAGATTATGGTTAAGGCAGAAGTCCAGAAATTCATCAGCCTACAAGTTACCTCTAGCTAATTGCATAGAAGACCAATCAATATTGGGATAATTAAAGTCACCGAAAAGCAAGATGCGTGCATTAGGGTGCCACTTGGCTAAATCACTCAAAATATTGTTGAGTTTGCTGGGAAAATCGCGATGATGAGTAGGGGGCCTGTAGCACACGCCAAGCATAATAGATGAAGGTTCGGTACGACAGATTAGCCACAGAATTTCGAGGTCACGTGATATATTGACAGGGCAACAGGATAATTCAGTATGAACAGTGATTAATACCTTACCCCCTCTGGCACCGTGCCTGTCTTTTCGAAAAATATCAAAGTTGGGAAAGTTGTTCGAAACTTCAGCATCAGCGATTTCACTGGAAAGCTATGTTTTGGTTAGTAAAATTACATTACTATCGGATGATGACACCAGATTCGACACTACTTCAAGTTTAGGAAGGAAGCTGCGAATGTTAGAGAAGATAACCGAGAGTGAAACGGTGGCACGGGGCATGCGAGTCAGGTGGCTGCGCGGTTGATGGGCGTGACGAAATAGCTATAGTTGTTCTTGCACGCTTTGTGAAGCTTCATCAAAGAAGAAGCGTCGTGGGCCGATGTCTAGCGTTTTATATCGAAGTGAGTAAGACACGGACTTGTTTTTTGCAAAGGCAACAAGGTGTTTACGTGCGTTTTGTACCCGTTAAAAAAAGTCCCCAAGCCCCCCCCCCCCCCCCCCAATGCCGTATGTGGTACCTTTCAATTTACGAGCGTTAGTAAGGATCGCCTCTTTCGTCTTAAAGGCACAAAATTTGACAATGATGGGACGATTACGGCCAGAGGTATGGCGACCCAACTGATCCGCTCTCTCTCTTTCTTTTGCGTCGACTGTTAAATTTAGTTGTTCGGAGCAAAGTTGAATGATCGCTTCTTCAGGGTGTGCACGCGATTCAGATGAAGAACCGGGAATACAATAGAAAATCAGGTAGTTGTGGCTGGACCGATTTTCGGCATCATTAAAACGGCTTTCTAAATGAGAAACACGATACACAGTTCCGGTGTTGTCAGTCTGTACGGTTCCAAGCTGCTGCCGCAAGTGCTCGATGTGTTCACAACTCGCTTCCACAGAAGCCACACGCTTAGCAAGCTCTGCGATAGTGTTATTCTTGGTAACAAGTTGTGCCTTAATGTCTTTATTTCCCGTAATGACAGTTGCTTGACCGGCAGTTAGCTTACGCAGCTCGGCGAGAACCGCCGCATTATCGGGTCCTGGGTTCGACTCGATATCACCCGCGACTAGCAGCCAGGAACGAGCGACAGCTCCACACCCACAAAGAGGAAACAGGCGCTGCGGGCTCGGCAGCTGAAGTAAGAAGTAATTGCTCGACTTTTTTGCGTATAGGTTGTATGAAGGACCAACCTGCATGGTGAAGTGCAGAGGATTAGTGGTCACTCTCGCAGAACAGGTGCCGAGCCCACAAGGCAATGCCGACGGCGGTGGTGGCTTTGTAGCTTGGGGAACGATTGATTTCGTAGACGATGGGGCCTTCCAAGCTGTGCCCAGGACCAAGTGCTGAGATAGCGGCATGGCTTGCCGCGTTGAATCCCGAGTACTGTCCAGCGAAGCCCCGCATGTTGAAATCTGAGCAGGTCCATGGGACGGTAGCGCGCGCACCAGTGATGCGCACGTTGATGATCCAGAAAAGCATCAGAGCGAAGGCATGAAGAATAACATCCATGGTGAAGTGCAGAAGATTAGTAGTCACTTTCGCAGAACAGCTGCCGAGCCCACCTCTCGCAGAACAGCTGCCAAGCCCACACCACAAAGACCCCCAACCCCTAGGCACAACCAACACCGTCCGCCAGAGACAATGTCGTTAACGATGATAGTTCAGGGTTCAAAGTCTTTGGGTCTTTGACGGCCACTGTGGCACTGCCAATGTCGTCCGTCCGAACGCATTTATGGAGCTCCTGATGCACTTTCGCAGCGTGGCCGAGTGTAACGTAGATGTAGTGGAGCTCGGGCATGGGTGCGTGTGGGGCTTAGTAGAAGGAATATTGGAGGGAGATAAAGAACAGCCGGCCTGCAGCAAAGTCATTGTCTCAGAATCACATTCATTACTATAAATATATTTATATACATACATATATATATATATATATATATATATATATATATATGTATATATATATATATATATATGTGTGTGTGTGTGTGTGTGTGTGTGTGTGTGTGTGTGTGTGTGTGTGTGTGTGTGTGTGTGTGTGTGTGTGTGTGACGTAAGAAGGTAGCGAAGGTTGGTAGAGGCAGAGAAGGAAGAAGGCAGAACGGAATAAACATGGCGTATGAGCCAGGCCACGTCTGCCATTCATCATAGCGTCACACGAGTCGGCAGGATGAAGACCTCCCAGCCACTTCATCAGTGCCTCATCATCGACGCAGTTCTACACAAGACGCCCTGACCATACATCGACTACGGAATCATCTCCTAGCCGCACACAGCGACCAGCACCATGACAGATTCATCGACCGACCTTCCCATCCCCAAGTACACCGGAGCAGCGGACGATGGACCTGTACAGGACTGGTTCGACCTGTTCGGGTTCCACGCTACCGCTGCATCTTGGTCGGAACGGGAAATGGTTACGAACTTCAGCGACTACGTTACCGGTGAGGCATTTAAATTTCACCTCACCCACATATTCGACAACGATGAGTCTTGGCAAAAAATAAAACAAGAAATGATCGTTTGGTTTAAAAAATACGATGACGACTACGACGAAGACTTGCTTGTAAGTCACCATCCACAGACAACTGCACTCAGTCGTCAATTTTACAGGCAGTCATCAACCATTCGAACGCACAACAAGATTCGACCTCTGACAAAAGACGAAGTGGCACACGAGTTCAGTGGCAGACGACAACGCGTATTTTGGGAAAAACACAGCCATCGAGCGCGCCTCCCTTCTGCACGAAAGTCGGCATTTGCGAAGTCATCGCTTCAGCATATGACCCGGGACGTTGCCCAACCACCTGATGCCGTTCATGCTTCGTCTCGCATACATGGTCCACCACCTGGTTTTCTACGACGCAGCTCTTCAAAGGCTCCTAACGGTCGCTATTCGTGTCATAAGGACGCCTTGTTTATGGTAGACCAGCTGACACATGGGGAAAATACCAAACAACGCCAAGATGACTCAAAGAGTGAAAATCAGTCTTCACGCATTGGAGCAGCTTACTCCCCATCTCGCAGACTTGGCCCGCCTCCTGGTTTTCCATCACTTGGCTCTGTTGTGACTCAAAATGTCCATCTCACATATAGCACGCTCACAATGATCGGGATAGAGCTGCTGAGCTTGGACGATGCTACGCCAAGCATTGGACTTACCACCCAGATTCATACGCCAGAACAGCTCGCATCGTTAGTTGCACAGAAAGAGGGCCATTCACAACTCAAACATTACCGAACTACCCCTGTTGCAATGTTGCCGTCCAGTGCGCAGCCACCGGAAACTCCAAACACAGAAGGCTCAGACGCATCGAACGTCGCATGCTACCAGGCGCAAGAACCACTCATAGTGAGCCGCGAAGAAGCCCCTGATGAACTATCTGTTTTTTGTCACAAGAGTATTTTCCACGGCACCACAGACTTGCCAAAATTTGCATTTTCAACCTGGTGATGCGACGTCACATGTGGTACCCTCATGCAGTGGTCACCAATCCAAGAATCGAACCAATTCAGAAGCAAATCATACATCAAACCTCGTATACAGTTGTCTTTCAGAAGCGTCCGTAATCAACCACGTCACAGAAGCCTCTGAAGAGCAGGCTAGCAATGATGGCGCACCACCAACCATGCCCAATAAGCAAGAAACCTGTTCACCATGCATCAGCTGTCTACAGGACGCGTCAAACCTCAAAGTAAATGAATGTCCCATTCCGGAAGGCTTGCCACTACAGCCATCTCCTGAGCAGCATCAGCAAAACAAGCATAGCCAAGCGCGCAACCTGATGCGACAACAAAATAGACGGCAACGAAGGGATCGGCGAACGCTAAGTTCAACGGAAGCACACTCACCAATTGAAGAACAGCGGAAAATAAATCTATAACCCAAAAAGTATTCCAAGACGTCAAATTTTCTCGCACAGAGGAAAGTCGCCAGAGACACTCCCTGCGCCTGAAGTTACACAGACCGCAACACCATGGAAAACGCCAAGAAAAATTCGGAAGCACTTCTTGCATACCGCCAGCCCGCAGGCATCACGCTGTCACAATCCGTCAAAAAGCACGCATTTTAGAAGCAAAGCGTCTGTCGCAGCCACGACTCAGAATCCAACGCATGAGACATCCGAGCTTCCAACGCTACAAGGACTCCCAACCTTGTTCGTTTCTCAATACTAACCAGGTTGTGCCATCATCATTTTTAACGCTGAAGCCATAGTTATGCTCTCCAGAACGCAACAGCCAACCTCGCCCACCTGAGGTCTCCTAGATATCACCGGACTGCCTTTCCTGTGAGCATTTGGTGCAAGTGCATGGAACCGCCATGGGGCATGGAACTACTGCATTTGCTGGCATTATTTTTTTATTATAAGACTCCATTAGTTCATGCTTTCTAGATTGTAGCTCGCGCATTCTTTCGGAGGGAGGGGGAATCATGTGACGTAAGAAGGTAGCGAAGGTTGGTAGAGGCAGAGAAGGAAGAAGGCAGAACGGAATAAACATGGCGTATGAGCCAGGCCACGTCTGCCATTCATCATAGCGTCATATATATATATATATATATATATATATATATATATATATATATATATATATATATATATATATATATATATCTGTGTGTGTGTCACACTCGCCTCCTCCATCATGATTATTGTATTGTTAACCCGAAAAGAAAAGAAAAAAACTCTGGCACTGCGTCGAATGCTGAGTGTGGACTGGTATCACATTTGCACGTGGTGGACACTTTTTCGTCAATTTTTTCTATTTGTATACCGTCCTACCGTCCCTTGACATCCATCGTATTCACCGATGGTCTGTTCAAGCGACCTTGGTGTGTGAGCACTTTTTGATGATTCCTTGAGCTTACATGTGAGGGCACTAAAAACGCTGCGTGTTAGGCGGCAATCACGTGGTATTTTTTTTAATTTCACGCACTTTAAACAAAGGCTGCAAAAAATAAAGCAGCACAGCTATCTTACCGCAGATTGAAAATTTTATATCTGATTAATCACTTCAAGTTCTGTATTGGTGATTTTTCTCTACAGCTCCTACTTAAAAAGTTCATTAAGCAAGTTTTGTTAATTTCCAAGCTTGGCGGGTCAAAAACAATATTCTGACGTGCTCTATATGACTCAGAACAATACTGTATTAATCGGAGTTGTGTAGCGCTGATGTGTAGTTTTTAATTTATTGGTGCTTTTAGCTGAAGCACCTTGTATGTTTGCGTGTATACATACGCAAGGTAATTAGCTTCTGGTGCAGGTTAGTGAATTTTCCCTATGTAGACAATTTTCTGTTGTCATCCTGCCGGTTCAACCCAACATGATGTATATCTGTGTGCGCGTGCACTACGATGCTAGAAACCGCTCAACACGTCAGATTTTGTTGCTGCGTCGTTTTTTCTTTTATTTTTGTTATTATTTCTTTGGTGGGATATTGAAATGAATCCTGGCCCTGTTGTGCGTCGTGCGACACTACAGAAAATTTTGGATGGGCAAACGCGATTGTTTGAAAACCTAATACCATTGAAGCGAATCAATTGGCACAAAAGTTTCCTATAGAAGACCTGAGTGAGCGTGAGTTATCAATGGAAGAAAAAATGTCAGTGCTGTGAAGTTTATAAGCTGCCATTAATGAGTGTACTGCGCGCTATGATACCCAGCACGGGGTGATACAGTCGCTTCAAAATCAGATTGATGATTTCGAAAATCGTAGTAGACACTACAACTTCGTATTCTACGACATACCTGATACAAGTGTCCGTGAATCTTGGTCACGATCTGGATCACTTGTGAAAGAGGTATGCCAGTCAAAATTACAAGTTAGTCCCGAAACGATAAAAAAAAGCACATCGTATCGGGAAATTTCGAAAGGAAAAAACGCAACCCGTGACCGCAAGGTTCGGGTCACTGAAAAAAAAAAAGCACCTGATTTTAGGAAGTGCCAAGAATTTCAAAGAGAAAGGTATTAGTATGCCGGAAGACTTTTTTAGCCAGTCGAACGAAAAGGCGAGTTTTGTAGCAGTTTGCGAAAAAATAGAACCAGGACGCACGATCACAGCTAGAACACAATAGCCTTCAGATATATGGCATCAGGTACACTTACGATGATGCCTCAGGCAAGGTTGTGCAGTGCAATGGACCGACTAAGTTCTTATGCTTTTGACTTTCTGTTTTTTTAGTAAACTTCAGGAGCATTAAAAACAAAGTTGACATATTTGATGACTTAGTGAGCATGGTCAAACCAACTGTACTCAACGGTACAGAATCGTGGCTGAATGAAAACGTGGCAAACACCGAGGTATTTTCATATAACTTTCCTTGTTAGAGGAAAGACAGGGACTATCACGGGGGCGGTGTATCTATCTTGGTAGATCAGCGCAATCCGTCTATAGGCATAAGCAATACAGACGATATGAGTGCAGCTGTTTGGTGTCAACTCAAGCTCTCGAATGGCAAGTCACTATCAGTATGCTCTTTTTGTGGACCGCCAGCTGGTTCAACTAGGAAATTTAGGGAATTCACTGCTACCGCTGCGAAATTTGCCTCCGAATCGTCATTGTAGGTGGGGATTTTACCCTGCCTGATCTCGACTGGAATGAGCAACCAATACTGGAAGTTCTCTTAGTTTTATATCTGAAATGACTCATTTTATGAACCTCTTATCGTTATAAGAGGTAGTGTTGAAACCAACTCTAAGAGGTCATATCCTTCATCTATTGTACACAATGATGATGATAATAATGATGATAATGATGATGATGATGATGATGATATGTGGAGTTTAACATCCCAAAACCACTAAATAATAAGAGAGACGCCGTAGTGAAAGGCTCCGGAAGTTTTGACCAGCTGCGGTTCTTTAACGTGCACCCAAATCTGAGCACACGGGCCTACAGCATTTCCGCCTCCATCGGAAATGCAGCCGCCGCAGCCGGAATCCGATCCCGCGACCTGCGGGTCAGCAGCCGAGTACCTTAACCTCGAGACCACCACGGCGGGGCTGTCTCAAATATGCCAGAAATGGTAGAAAACACTGATGTATCCCCAGGGATAAGTGACCACAAGGTTGGGCTAAGGGAGATAAATAACAAACATACGAGTGCTTACAGTGAAAAGAGTCGATGCATGTACAATTATGCGAAGGCGTAACTGTGCATTGTAATTGTACAAATAGCCTTCGCGTACTTGTACATGCACCGACTCTTTTCACTGTCTAAAGAATCAACACTGAATTAGAAGCATATTTCATTGTTTTCGAAACACTTGCTGATGAGTATTCTGCAGGAGGGCTGTGAACTTTCTTTAAAAACAAAATTCTAGAGCTGAGGAACCGACTTGTTCCGTCATGGGTGCTTACCAGAAGGCGTAATAAAAATAAACCATGGTTTCGTAGAGAACTCGATGCTTAGAGAATTTACCGTTCAGTTAAACGAAATTCTGAGGAAGAGGACTCTTGCGAACTGAAGCCGGCAACGCGTGAAATAAATAATGCCACAGTCCAGATGAGAGTAGCCTACTTTAAAACAATTGAACGTAACATGACACAAAAACCAAATGAACTTAGGAAGCATATGAAACGAAACAACGAAGACAACATTTCAACTCCCGCTTTGACCAGCTAGCGGTGTTATTACCGTGAGCGACTGGATATAAAAAGCTAAGTTGTTCAGTTTATATTTTACGTTAGTGTTCTCAGCCGCTAATGACCCCCAGAAAGACCTGAAATTGTTGATACACGAATCCACATCCATGCCTGGTGTAGTACTTGAAGCTCGTGGCATTGAATTACTACTTAGAGATCTAGACTGTGCAAAAGCTGTGGTTCCTGAGTACCTGCCCAATTTTATATTGAAGTCTTGTCCCCACGCAGTGTCTAGGTACTTAAAAGTTATTTTTGAAAAATTCTTGAAAAATAGTTCTCTTCCGACTGATTGGAACATGGCATCTGTTGCTCCTATACATATATCTGGCCCACGCAATGCTGCGAATGATTACCGCCCTATCTCACTCACTTCTGTGTGCAGTAAAGTTCTTGAACATATTTTATATACTGTGATTGTAAAGCACAGATTGTAGTAATCACTTATTCCACTCTAACCAGCATGGATTTAGACAGGGTCTATTATGTGTCACACATCTGAATAGAGTTCACCCATGTTTTAGCAGCAGCATTGGACGACAAATTTTCGGTCGACTGAATTTTCCTCAACTTTCAAAAAGCGTTCGACACTGTTTCGTATTGTTGCAAAAGCTAACCGGCTTTTTTGGTGGAGGCGGAACGTTCCCCGTTCTAACCACAAAGCTTCGCAGTGGCCGCACCGTCCAGCCTCCAACCATGGCCTCTAACCGAACATATTTACCTGTTATCAATTTCGGTTTTATAAAACAAGTGCTACCTCAAGGAATATCTGTTGCCACGCTAAGTTTGATCGAAGATATCGGCAGCATCACTCAAACAAATGACGCGTTGGTGTCCCGTCTAAACGACCTCGAGGACAGAGCCCGAAGGTGCAACTTAGTGTTTTTCGGTATGCCCGATAAAAATGAGACCTGGCAAGCTACTGAAGAGGCACTTACCAACTTGCTCTCTAGTAGCCTAGGCGCCGAGCTTGACCCGAATGCAGTAGAAAAGGCCCATCGTTTAGGTGGTCCATGTATACGCGAGAAAACTCGACCAGTGATAGTAACATTTGCAAGCCTTAAAGCAAAAGAACTTGTGCTGGCACGTCGACCTAAGTTGAGAAGTCATAACGTCTCTGTATCGGAGGACTACTGTCAGGCTACAAGAACAGCACGCAAGATGCTACGCAATTATGCAAAATCATTGCCTGGCCGACCCGCTTTTCAACTTCGTTACGACAAGCTCGTTGTTAACCACAGAAACTATTCTTATGATGCTTCCGCGGGCATTGTTCGCGAGACTACGGCGCATTCTCGCAGTAATGGTGTATTCTACGTAGATATAGCAGGGCCTTCGCCCACGGGATTTTACACGGCCTCTGTAGTTCACCGGGAAAAGCATGTCAATGGGCGCTCGTTCCGAGCACAAAATCCAGAGCGCGCTGAGGAAGTCGTGATAGCGCTTGCTGCTGCGGACCCCAACTCGAAAGTTATCATCACGGACTCCCGGAAAGCATGTGCTCATTACTTGGTAGGAGAGATATCCCCCCTAGCCAGCCAAATTTTAAAACGGGCTCTCGCTGATCCAGCCCCGAAACGCATCGTATGGGCTCCTGGCCATCAGGGCTTACGAGGTAATGAGGCCGCTGACGCGGCCGCCCGAGTGCTTACCCACCGGGCTCCTCACCTTGGCTCTTATGACTCGGAGGCCAATACACCGCTGCTGCGGTTCAAAGAAATTATGACCTATTATCGCTACACTCACCGCCTTTACCCGGCTCCTGCAAAGGGGCTGAGTAAGGCGGAAGAGCGAACTCTAAGGCGCCTGCAGACAGGTACTCTACTCTGTCCTGCAATCCTAAAACATTCGATGTGAACACAGATGGGTGGTGCCCACACTGTGGGGAGACGTGTGATATCTTCCACATGGTATGGGCATGTCCGAAAAATCCCCACCTACCCCCTTCCCCTACCCCTTCCCGAGAGGCATGGGAGACTGCCCTCCTCAACTGCTCATCACTAGAGTCTCAACGGGCTCTGGTGAAACGGGTGCGAGTAGGGGCCTCGTCATGCGGTGTCCCGGACTAAGGACGCCGACCATGTAGTGGGGTCATGCTTTGACCCCGTACCTCTCTTTTATATTAAATGTTTTTCATCATCATCATCACGCACGTTTATTGCCTGATGCCACACTTTTGTCACGTGCCCGGACATCTAATGCCTCCTCATAACAATCAGCAAGGGGAAGTGACAGTATCGTATCACGTCCTATTTCGGTGCTCTACACGAACATCCGTAGTATAATGGGAAAGCGTGACGCTCTTGACGCTATTATCGATTTTGTGAAGCTGACGTGATTGCCGTGACCGAGAGTTGGTTGAATGCTCATGTTTGCGATAACGAAATTTTCACTATTTCCAAATCGTTGGACATTTACCGCCGCGATAGAGATGGAAGACAAGGTGGTGGTACTTTGCTTGCCATTTCGAAGAGTTTCAAGCCCTTTCTTATAAATGTGACGTCTACATTGGAAGTGATATGGTGCGGGTTGGTTGTGAATAATAAAACACTTGTTCTTGGTGTCTCTTACCGCCCTCCAGATAGCCCCGCCGCGGTGGTCTAGTGCCTAAGGTACTCGGTTGCTGACCCGCAGGGCGCGGGTTCGAATCCCGGCTGCGGCGGCTGCATTTCCGATGGAGGCGGAAATGTTGTAGGCCCATGTGCTCAAATTTAGGTGCACGTTAAAGAACCCCAGGTGGTCTAAATTTCCGGAGCCCTCCACTACGGCGTCTCTCATGATCATATAGATGTTTTGGGACGTTGAATCCCACATATCAATCAATCAACCAATCAATCAATCAATCGCCCTCCAGATACAGACATCATCTTTGTTCTGGAGTTTCACGATAACATTAATGAAATTACAATGCGGTACCCATCTTCTTCGATAACTATTCTCGGCGACTTCAACTATCCTACCATAATGTGGGCGTCATCGTTACCAGACGTCGTACCATTTCCTTCAAATGGCTAATGTTTTCTCAATACTTGCAACCTGTTTAATTTTGCGCAGATGGTGAATAACCCAACTCGCGTCACCAATTCTTCATCGCACATTCTTGACTTGATTCTTACATCAATGCCCGACAACATTCATGCACTAAACTCACTTCCTGGTCTCAGCGATCACTGTCTGCTACATTTTTACATACGCAACAGCATGCCAACTGCTACTAAGAAACGCAAGGTTATTTATAACTACAATGCTGCAAACTTTGAGGCAATGAACCACGAGCTCTCTCTATTTTACGACGCTTATCTACATGACATTGATAATAGAACCGTGCAGGAAAACTGGGATTTGTTTGTTAACAAAATCTACGAACTTACTCGCACCTTTGTTCCCTTAAAGTCTATACCTGTGAGCTCTTGCTCACCCTGGTACAATACATACTTAAAGCGGCTTTCTAACAAAAAGAAACGCTTTTTCGTGCTGCGAAACTCCAGAGTACGGAGGAACGCTGACGCTCCTACGAGAGTGCTGCGCGAGTTTACTCGTCAGCAGTTTCGGATACTAAGGCTAACTTTCTATCTAACACTCTGCCATCAATGCTTGTCAGCAACCCTAGAAAGTTTTGGAAAACTATTACAAATACCAACGACAGTGAAATTGTACTTGTTGACTCGGACGGCCTTCCCGTATCTTCCGAGATTTTTGCAGCACGTCTGAACGAAAATTTTGTCCGGAACTTTTCAGTATGGTCCACTTCTGCTACCGTCTCTTTACCAGCGCGCAACTATCCATCAACGTCTGGAAAAGTGACTGAGGCCCATGGAATTGTAAAGCTAATTGAATCACTCAGAGTGCCTTCTGCTAGTGGTTTTGACAATATAAACGCAAGAATCCTTAAAGAAACTAAGGATGCCCCATCTATGTTCCTGTGTAAAATATTCCAACAGTCTTTGAATGAAGGTTTGGTGCCACGCGTTTGGAAAGAGGCAAAGGTGGTTCCGCTACACAAATCAGGAAACAAGCATTCTGTTACTAATTACCGACCTATTTCACTTACTTCTATACCATGCAAACTTCTGGAGCACATAATGTTCTCTAACTTGGTCACCTTTCTATATTCAAAATCGTTCTTTAGCACATCACAGCATAGATTTAGGAAGTCATTCTCATGTGAAACGTAGTTGCTTTGTTTTACCTATTCGTCACCTATCATTCTAGAGCGAAGTTCACTGGTCGACTGCACTTTTTTAGACTTTTCGAAGGCTTTTGACAAGATTAATCAGCACCTCCTACTATATAAGCTTACGATCCTTAATATTGATGGCGGCATTCTTGCTTGGATCGAGTTTTTCTTAATTAATCGCTCACAATTCGTTGTTGCTAACAACTACAGCTCACCCTCTTCTCCCGTTACTTCTGGTGTGCCCCGGGGTTCTGTGTTCGGCTCTTTACTATTCCTTATTTATATTAACGATTTACCCGATGTTGTAACTTCTTCGATTCATCTTTTCGCCGACGACTGCGTTGTTTGCCGAGAAATTTCATCTACCTCTGACGCTAGTTCTTTGCAAAGTGACATTAATATTATTGCCAGCTGGTGTATAACTTGGCACATGGACCTCAACACTAACAAATATATAGCTTTACGTATCTCACGAAATACCGGACCCCCTTGCTAACTACATCCTAAATGACGTTGATCTAGAGTTTGTAACTTCGTATAAATACTTGGGGATTCATATAACATCTGACTTTAACTGGAAACATCATATTACCCATGTTATTAACAATAGCAACCGTATGCTAGGGTACCTATGACTCAACTTTAGCCGTGCCCCTCAAGCCGCGAAACTAACAATGTATAAAACACTAGTTCATCCAAGACTCGAATATGCATGCTTCATTTGGGACCCTTTTCAACTGAACTTAACTCATTCGCTTGAAATGTTACAGAATAACGCAGCAAGGTTCATTCTCTCTAACTACCATCGCACTAGCAGTGTAACGTCAATGAAACACAGCCTTTCACTACAGTCGCTTGAATCACGTCGCAAAGCATCTCGTCTCATACTTTTTCACAAGATATTCAATCATTCACTTTTGAAAGCTCAGTTCATTACCACTCCTGCCTATTACTCAGCTCGTTTAGATCATCAACATAAGGCCCACGTAATTAGCTGCCGCACTAACACTTTCCATCATTCCTTCGTCCCACGCACATCCAACGACTGGAACACCTTCCCTGGGACATGGTTTCCATGTCAAATCATGACTTGTTTTCTTCTACAATACAGGAGTACTTACGTGATGACGCGTGAAGTGTATATTGTACAATTATATTATTGTATTCTGTTTCCGCCATGTTTCTGATGGTACACTTACACATACATTCAGTGTATTTCCTAACATCAAATTTACATGTCTTGTAATCTTTATTATTTTGATGTTACTATGTTTTCGCTTGTTTATAGTTTATTATATTTTGTACCCCACACCCCTCTGTTAAGCTATGTTCGATTGAGGGTAAAATAAATGAAATGAAATTAAATTAAATTGACGATCCGGCAGACGTATGCCCCGATCACTCACGTCACTCGCAGGATGCCACGTGTCTGGATGCAACATTACGCTCCATGATCACCCCGGACCTCCAACCTGAGAGGTCAGCCGTGCTCTGCCGCCTTCTGGCTTCATACCGCGACATATTCGACATAGACAGCCATCCACTCGAGCAGACTTCACTCGTCAAGCACCGCATTAGCACAGGTGATTCTCATCCCATTCATCGGCGACCATACCGGGTGTCTGCCACCGAGAGTAAAGTAATTCAACAAGAAGTTGCCAAATGTTAGCCAAGAGAATTATTGAACCCTCTTCGAGCCCTTGGGCGTCCCCCGTTGTGCTCGTTAAAAACAAAGACGGCACGTGGCGCTTCTGCGTGGATTACCGCCATCTGAATGGAATCACGATAAAGGACGTTTACCCTTTACCCCGCACCTCCACCAAATATGTTGCTGCGGATGAAATATATTTCAAACCAGCAGCAGCAGCGGCGTGGCCGGTAGACCAGAGACCAAGCGGAGACCACTCTTCGTCTTCCTCGTCAGGCACACGCGCGTCGCCCCCTAGAATCTCAATTTGCATGCATGTAGTAATATTATTTCCCAAGTTATTGCATGGGTTGCTGAATACTTACATGAAAGGCGACAATGTGTAGTTGGAAATGGCGAACATTCTGAAATAACTAGTGTTATGTCAGGGGTACATCAAGGATTGGTTGTGGCACCACTACTTCATATATCAATGACTTTAATGAAAACGTTCAATCCCATGTTAGGATATTTGCAGACGACTGCATTTCATGCCATCAGATTGCCCTGCCACGGTGGTCTAGTGGCTAAGTTACTCGGCTGCTGACCCGCAGGTTGCGGGACGAAATCCCGGCTGCGGCGGCTGCATTTTCGATGGAGGCGGAAATGTTGTAGGCCCGTGTGCTCAGATTTGGGTGCACGTTAAAGAACCCCAGGTGGTCGAAATTTCCGGAGCCCTCCACTACGGCGTCTCTCATAATCATATAGTGGTTTTGGGACGTTAAACCCCACATATCAATCATCAATCAAAAATCATGAGCACAGGATAAGAGAATATAAATAGAATACATCGTCCTTTGGTTGGTTAGTAACAACTTCATTAGTAGTCCGACAGAGCGTTGGCCGACCGGGTCTTAGGTATCCCTCATGTGGACGTCAAGACATTGCCTGACCACCGCCTCGCGGTTCTGCTGAACGACCCACAGTTGGTCGCCGAGGCTGGGGCTGCACAGGGCAAGCAGCCCACCGTGGCGGAAGGGTTCCAGATTTAGCACCTTGCTTACATCGTTCTTCAGCAACTCTTTTTTTTCCGAGAACTATGACTCAGTGAAATCGACTTCTGCCCACATTGTAGAAATTTCTTCAACGAATTCGTTCTTTTCTGCAATAAAAATGATTGAATTTTTCAACCGCTAAGCCCTATACACTACGTGTTTCGTGTGGGCACCTGGCAGTCGCCATTATCTGTACGTTATCTTGGCTGTAAGCTATGTTGTTTTGTTTCGGTGTTTTATTTGCCCTTGTGCGAGACGAATGCTGCACTTTGTTTTATATATCATGTGATTTTCATTAGTTTTCGTGGTTTCTCTTTTTTTTCTAATGCATATGACTTTTCTGGCGCAGCTGTGCTCGGCGCAGCTGTGTATGTTTTATATACTTCTTTTTTTCACACAAACTTATGTGAGCCTGCTATTTTCATGTTGATGTTGTTTTGCTGGAGCCCCCTCTCCTATATATTTCCTGTATGGGCACGGTGGGTATGAAATAATAATAATAATATTTATAATAATAACATCAGCAACAACAACAACAACAATAATAATAATAATAATAATAATTTGGAAGGGCTTGAACCCCCTTATCCTCCCCTTGTATATGCTTGTGTGTTTTATATAACCTGTTGTTCATAGTTGCGTAACGACGCCAGCCGCAGCACGGGCGTTAGCAACACCAGATACGGTAAGCTGATATGCAGGGATTGTGTTCGCGAGGATGGTATATAGCCCTTTACCGTGTTACTTAAATCATCTCCAGTGTATGACACTTAAGTACAACTAATGGTAACTCGACATGAAGGCTGTATTATAGGAGTAGATAAGTAATGTTTATGAAATTGCATAACCGGCCCTGCAACCAGAGTTGACATTTCACGAAGATTGGTGCATTTGACCATATACCCTTCACCCCAACGTATAACAGCCAATCGGACGCGTGTCTGACTTCCTTCCCTGCCTTTCCTTGATTTCCTTCCTCCTTCTCCTGAAAACTTGTTACGTTTACAGGCAATTCGCATAACATTCCCACCACCTAATCAAATGAATGGTGTCCATAACGCTGTAGGATTGTTAGGACACCGCGAGTTCACGCATTCAAACTTTTCAACCGTGTCTCGTTATCAGTTTGCATCATGAGTGAAATAAGAGTAATAAAGACGATAGTCTTTCTTGGGGACCAACGACAAAAAAAAAATGTCTGTCTGTCTGTACATTTGTCTGTTTTTTTTGCCACTATCGATACTTCAAACGGCACCAAACGGCCAACCCCATCCGCAGCGAGCACCAGTATTGCTCAAGATTCAGCGTTTACACATGTGTGATTGTCAACCAAAAAGCAATTATTGCGCATATCTGAGGTGCCATGACAACACGTCGATGTTTTTTATGTGTGCCTTTATACTAGAGAAGGCACACACAAGTATTACTAAGTACCGTGGTGTTTATAACGCTGTGCCGTCAGTGCAACGCGGTGCTCAAAAAGGTAAGTACTTCCAACGCTTTGCTAAGACGAAACGGTGGTGGCACCTGCCCGTTGCTTTTTCTTTTTTTTTAGAATGCTTTGTTGAGGTAGCTTATACGAAGTACACCACTGCAGTGCATTTGCAGCATCCCTCAGCCAACATCAGTTGTAAACAAGAAGGAGGAGGTGGAGGAGGAGGAGGAGGAGGAGGAGGGGGGAGGAGGAAAGAAACTAGCGGAAGGATAGGAAAGTTTTCAAACCGGCTGGCTACCCTGAGCTGCGGAAAGGGGTAAGTGGAATAAAAGATGATATAAGATAGATTTTACAAAGAGAAGAAGACAAAAGATAGCAAGATAAAAAGCAAAATTGAAGAAAATGCATGCCCACAACAACAGCGACAACAATTCATGCCTAAAATTGAAATCGTGTTTTGTTTGTGTGGAACAAACTACTCGCGCTCTCCAAACCTGCGTCTGTATCCGTGAACATTTTTTTTTTCAGTATAAGATTTTTTACTTTGCCGTTTTCGCTTTCGCCGTACAACGTAATAAGCTGACCACATATGCGTGTGCATTTTGCGATTCACAGTCATTCGCCACTTTCTTTGGAGGCCATGATGATGTACGTGCGGAAGATCGACTGGTCAGTTTCAGGACCATGCACTTTCCGAACCAACGTCGTGACGTCATCGAAGAGCAGCGCCCTCTCGTCGTCAGTAACAAGGTGGTTGATTGGAAGCAGACTCATCTGTGCTCCTGCAAAAGGAAACGTTCAACTATAATTACTTCTGAACTTTCGTTCTAAAATAAAGCTTTGGTCGCATTCCAGTGATCGCGCAGAGTACCACTGCGCATAATGAAGCCGGGAACTGTTTCCTTTTGGTTGAAGGGTAAGGCACACAGCGCTTGCTCTAAAGATTACTGCAGCTTTGAGCCGTGCGCATCGCTGCTTCTCTTGAATGTTATCGCCAGTACTAGGCGTCGACTTCGTCAGTAATCATTGAACCGCCACGGTGGTCTAGTGATAGAGTTTCCTAAAATTAACTAGAGGGGAATTAACTAGAGGAGTTTCCTAAAATGAACTAGATGGAATTCTGGTCGGGGCGGCCGCATTTTTTATGAAGGCGAAAATGCTTGAGGCCCTCTACAATATGGCGCCTCTCATATTTTGGTTTTGAGACGTTAAACCGCAACAATTATTATTTTCAATACCTGTGATCAGTGCTCGCGCACTGTAGTTAAAATGCGGGAGGCTGTAGATGGCGGGCATCCTCAGCAGACGCAGCAGTCGAGCGCTTGGGAGAAGTTAACGCACTGTTCCTTGTATGACGAAGACCTAGCTTCTGAATATATCGGGTGTGGATCGTGAGGCGCATTTAGTTGAGCTAGGTTGGCTAGCTGTACTAGTAAGCTGTAGTAGTAAGCTGTATAAGTAAGATTATCCGCCCATACGGAAAGTCTGTATGTCACAAATGTCTGCAATCCTCGCTCGGGTGCCCCTTCGACGAAGGAAACGCACCGTGGGCTCAGCAGAAAAACTTTCCACAACTTCTTTTGGTGGAATAGTTTTCAAAGCAAAAGACACGTATTTTAGTTCAATGCATATATGACGTGGATTCGTACGCCGCGAAAGAATTTTGAGACCTTGGCAGTTGACGTTGCACCAACGAAAAGCGCTGTCATTGGTGTCATGAGTCTCGTGTACATACAATTTAGAAAAAGTTAAAAGAGCAACATCGCACCGTGACCCTCTTCGGATATTCATGTGACTTCTTGTAAGGAAGAAGCAGGAAAGAGAGTTTCACAAGAGAGCAGTAACTCCGGCCGAAGTGCTCTTTTTGCTTCTTCCACCTTCCAAAAGTGGTTTAATAAATTCCCGAATAGAGTCACGATGCCATGACCCTTTCTTTGAGTGCAAGAACTTTCAGTGGCCGTTTGCCGATTCCCGAAACAAATTAGTATGGCGTAGTGGGCCCTTAATAACTGTATGTACATGCAGTATACCTTTTAGCGTAGTTTCAAATGGCCAATGTTTCAAGCACAATCGTTTTTTTTCTATCGCGGCAGGGTTAAAGCATGCTCCAAGAACAGAGGCTAGACTATCAATCAAAAAGCGATGAGCATGGGCCCGATCGCGCAATCGTGTTTCACTTTGAAGGAGATGTTCCAGCGTCAATCAACTCTTTTTTTTTTGTATAATACATGTTCGTGCCAGCTCAACAATTAAGTCAGTCGACCCAAACATCACTACGCGTGCAGCCACGCTCGGAATCCACCGGCCATAAAGAAAGTCTACATGCGGAAAGTCTACGGAAAGAAAGCCTACATGAGGAATTTCAGGCATCGCAGGTCAAAGCGTGAAGTGTAAGCGCACGAGTTTGTTGCAGCGCAGTTGCTTGGTCAGCGGGGTCTTACCTTAGTGCGAGACTGTCCACAGTGTTTTTTTTTATTGCTGTATCATGTTTCGCACAGTAATTCCACGGTGGTACGGTAAGCGGTTCGTGCTTACATAGAGTAACTGTTTAAAGCAAAATACTGCCTAGTTATCCGGGTTGTACTGGTTTTATGTAAATTAAAAGTGGTGACAACTGAGGAGCGTAACCAAGCTCTTTGGAAAGCGACCAGCAGGGCATGCAGAGATCTAAGACGTTCTGGAAGATGTCTTTCAACTGCTTCTTTACTACATTATCAGCTTCAGATATAAGATAAACATGCATACGGTTAGAACAGCTGCTCGACAGTTTTGCTAGCGGATTAATATTGTGGTAAGCACGGTCGTATACGGTAGCATATGATACCGTTCGGCATATTGCATGCATGCTCAATTGCTAAATATACTAGAGCAAGCACAGTGGTATTGCCTTTCTACTTCACTCGAGTTATTATGTACTGAAAACGGCCCATGGCAATGAGCCTATTGTTCAACATTTGCAATGGTGTAAGCAATGGATATTCTTAAAACGAAGCACGCCTTGTAAATTCAAGACATCAGTTGGAGCAAATGGACGGTCACATATTTCGTGCCACACCACAAAATAACTTCTACACACATAAATGCGAGTGCGAATTGGCTGATTCAAGCTATTTTGAAATGCTTCATACTCTGTAGTGCAATGTTTCGTATATGCTTAAAACATGAGACTTAAAACTTCCTAAAAGCTGTATGAACATTTCGCTATCTTCGTTTACTAAGAGATCAAACATTACTTTTAACATAATCAATAGTTATTTAATGCTGTAGAGTAGAAAATAATACTATTTGCTTTTATCAAGCTCTTTCATTCATATTGTCGCGTCGCGTCCGTTATTAAGTACGCTTGCATATATACGAGTATGTATGTGTGCAAGCTCACGTGTTGGCTTGCATTGCATTGCTGAACGAAGATGCACCCTCGACGTGTACAGATTTTCTCGTGACTAAGCCTAAACTAGTACCTAGTACAATAATTAAGAAAGCTCCCAATTCCCAATTTTCTGTCAGCATTTGTAGAGAGATACAATATGAAATGTTTCATGAACTTAAGCTGCTATGAACAATTCCACGCATTTTACCTGTTCGTAAATATATTGTGCAAGAATTTCCATGTAAAAGAACCACTTTATGAAGGTTTACATCGCCTGGCTTACCGACAATGGCCTGTTCAGACCACCCATCGAACGTCACCAGCCTGGGCAGCACGAAAATATTGGGGAACAGGCCGGCTTGACGGAGTAGTGTGGACATGTACCGCATCTGTTCGGTCTTGTCCACCATGTAGTGACTCTTCACTATAAACTGCAGCAGCAACTGTACCAAAGACAGACGAGCAGAACATTCGAAACAAACCCACCCGAAAGGATAGGCTTATATGCTAGTCATTACGAAATGATAGACTTACGAGCTAGTCGTTATTTATGGATAGTCTGATTGGTGTAGCTATGAAAAGATACATGCATGGGTTGGTTGTTATGAGATGATATACTGATGAGGCAGCGATGGCGTAGTGGTTAGAGCATCCGCCTCGCATGCAAGAGGTCCGTGGTTCAAATCCCGGTACCGCGCAGTTCCCAACCGGATTAAAAAAAAAAAAATCCGCGTGTTGATGGAACTGCATTAGGAGGCCTGGGGTGCGGCCTCACCGGCAAACACCGCCGAGAACGCACTCCCTCACCAGAGAAGGATTGGCCACCCTGGTGCAGTATCTGGCCACTACCTCCCACATGCTTACGTCAAATAACTCACGGCCCTCAGTCCCCAGCAGCTGTGAAGCAACTGACCACGGCGGCGGTCAGATCTGCAACGCAGCAGAGGGTGCTAAGAATCTCTGGATCCGGACAGGCCGCCATTGGAACCTGAACTTGGCAACGTTTAACGCTAGAACCTTATCTAGTGAGGGAAGCCTAGCTGTACTATTCGAGGAGCTAGAGGGTGTTAAATGGGATATAATAGGGCTCAGTGAGGTTAGGAGGACAGATGAGGCCTATATGGTGCTACAGAATGGGCACGTCCTTTGCTACAGGGGCTTGGCAGACAGAAGAGAACTGGGAGTGGGGTTCCTAATTCACAGAAACATAGCGGGCAACATAGAGGAATACTATAGCATTAATGAAAGGGTGGCAGGTATCGTAATTAAACTGAATAAAAGATACAAAATGAAGGTAGTACAGGCTTACGCGCCTACATCCAGCCATGATGACGCTTCAGTTGAAAGCTTCTATGAAGACGTGGAATCGGCAATGAGTAAGGTAAAAACACAGTATACTATGGTGATGGGCGACTTTAATGCAAAGGTAGGGAAGAAGCAGGCTGGAGACCAGGCAGTAGGAGATTATGGCATCGGTACTAGAAACGCCAGAGGAGAGCTACTAGTAGAATTCGCAGAACGCAATAATTTACGGATTTTGAATACCTTCTACCGAAAACGAGAAAACCGCAAGTGGACATGGAGGAGCCCTAATGGCGAAAATAAGAACGAAATAGACTTTATAATGAGTGCACACCCTGGAATCGTTAAGGATGTGGAAGTGATTGGCAAGGTACGATGCAGTGACCATAGAATGGTACGGTCTCGAATTCGCCTAGACTTGAAGAAGGAACGACAGAAACTGATACGCAAGAAGCCAATCAATCAGCTAGCACTGAGAGGGAAAGTACAGGAATTCAGAGTGTCGCTGCAGAACAGGTATTCGGCTCTTAGTGAGGAAACCAACCTTAGCGTAGATACAATGAATGATAATCTGACGAGTATCATTACGGAGTGTGCAGTGGAAGTTGGAGGCCGGGTAGTTAGAAAGGACACTGGCAAGCTTTCCCAAGAAACGAAGAACCTAATTAAGAAGCGTCAAATCATGAAAGCGTCAAGTACAACAGACAAAATAGAACTGGCAGAGCTTTCGAAGTTGATTAATAGACGTAAGGTATGCGATGTAAGAAGGTATAACATGGAGAGAATTGAACACGCTCTGAAAAACGGAGGAAGTGTCAAAGCATTGAAGAGGAAACTTGGGATAGGCAAAAGTCGGATGCATGCACTAAGGGACAAAGAAGGCAAAATAACTACCAATATGGATAGGATAGTTAAAATAGCGGAGGAGTTTTACAGAGATCTGTACAGTAGCCGAGACAACCACGACCTTAAAACTATAAGAACTAGCAGTAACCCAGATTACACCCCACCAGTAATGATAGAAGAAGTCAGAAAAGCTTTGGAGAGCATGCAAAGGGGCAAAGCTGCTGGTGAGGATCAGGTAACATCAGATTTGCTGAAAGATGGAGGACAGATTGTGTTAGAAAAACTAGCCACCCTGTTTACGAGGTGTCTCCTGACGGGAAGAGTACCAGAGTCTTGGAAGAACGCTAACATCATCTTAATACATAAGAAAGGAGATGACAAGGACTTGAAGAATTACAGGCCGATCAGCTTGCTCTCTGTAGTATACAAGCTATTTACAAAGGTAATTGCTAACAGAGTAAAGAAAACATTAGAATTCAATCAACCAAAGGAACGAGCAGGATTTCGAACAGGCTACTCAACAATTGACCACATTCATACTATCAATCAGGTAATAGAGAAATGCTCAGAGTATAACCAACCACTATACATAGCCTTCATAGATTACGAGAAGGCGTTTGATTCAGTAGAAACATCAGCCGTCATGCAAACACTGCGGAATCAGGGCGTAGATGAAGTGTATATAAACATTCTGGAAGAAATCTACAGGGGATCAACTGCTACCATAGTGCTTCATAAAGAAAGCAACAGAATACCAATCAAGAAGGGTGTAAGGCAGGGGGACACAATTTCCCCAATGCTATTTACCGCGTGCTTACACGAGGTTTTCAGAAGCCTAGAATGGGAGCGGTTAGGGATAAGAGTCAATGGAGAATACCTTAGTAACCTGCGCTTCGCCGATGACATTGCATTGCTGAGTAACTCGGGGGACGAATTGCAACTCATGATTACGGAGTTAGACAAGGAGAGCAGAAAGGTGGGTCTTAAAATTAATCTGCAGAAAACGAAAGTAATGTACAACAACCTCGGCAAGGAGCAGCGCTTCGAGATAGGTAATAGTGCACTTGAAGTTGTAAAAGACTATGTCTACTTAGGGCAGGTAATAACCGCAGAGCCGAACCACGAGATTGAAGTAACTAGAAGAATAAGAATGGGGTGGAGCACATTCGGCAGGCACTCTCAAATTATGACAGGTAGATTGCCACTATCCCTCAAGAGGAAGGTATATAACAGCTGTATCTTGCCGGTACTTAGCTACGGAGCAGAAACCTGGAGACTTACAAAGAGGGTTCAGCTTAAATTGAGGACGACGCAGCGAGCAATGGAAAGAAAAATGGTAGGTGTAACCTTAAGAGACAAGAAGAGAGCAGAGTGGATAAGGGAACAAACGGGGGTTAAGGATATCATAGCTGAAATCAAGATGAAGAAATGGACATGGGCAGGGCATGTAGCGCGTAGACAGGATAACCGCTGGTCATTAAGGGTAACTGACTGGATTCCCAGAGAAGGGAAGCGGGTTAGGGGGAGACAGAAGGTTAGGTGGGCAGATGAGATTAAGAAGTTTGCGGGTATAAATTGGCAGCAGCAAGCACAGGACCGGGTTAACTGGCGGAACATGGGAGAGGCCTTTGTCCTGCAGTGGACGTAGTCAGGCTGATGATGATGATGATGATACTGATGAGCCAGCAATTATGAAATGATAGACAAATGGGCTAGTGTATGTAAAAGAATACATCGATTGGCTTGTCACCATGAAAATATATAAGAGCAAGTCGTTATGAGAGGATAGACTGATGGGCCAGACTATATGAAAGGATACAACGGTGGCCTTATCGTTATGAAAGTATAGACTTATGCATTAGTCTGAAAGGATAGACTGATGGGCTTGTCGCTATGAAATGATTCACCGATAAGCTTGTCGCTATGAAAGTATACACTGTTGGGCTAGTCTTTATAGAAAGATACACTTGTTAGCTGATCAATGTGAAAGGATTGACCGATGGGCGCGACTTTATTTCGAAATCGGTTTGAGGTCATTTTGGAAAATAGAACTACAGTACACAGACACCGATGTAAACAGAAGCACACAGTAAGGGTGCTGCACCTTCTATGAAATAGAGAGGCTGGTATATTGGGTTACTCCACAAGTATAGCCTACATTGAGCATTTGATATATCAACGACATGTGTTGTCACAGCTCGCAATTACGCAGAAATAAAAATTCACTTGTTCTATGCTTGAAAATTAAGGGACAGCTTATCGTGTGAGCGTAATTACAAGGTCCTGACAATGTGTGCGCGTGCGTTTGAATGATAGAATTTAAGTCAGCGCATGTTCCGTTTGTCCACTTCGGCCAGCCTGACAAGTTCTCGCGGTTTTACGGTGTGGTGCTGTTTCGTGAGAAGTACCTGTCCTTCAGTAATTAGAGTTTATGTGACAAAGTTCCCGACCTAGAGGGCTTGTACTTCATCCTATGGTGACAGAGTCGCTTTTAAGGGAATGATAACGTTTATCTGGCAACTCAACTGAAAATTTCGTGGGTGCACACGCAACTCATTTCTCTCGCTCGCTCTCTGTCTGTGCCAGAAAGCACCTGCTCAAGCTAATTATTGTGAACCATCGTTACCTCGGCATATTTTGCCCAGCGATCCATCTTGGCCAGAAGGCTCCACACTGCGCCGGGTTGGTGCGAAGCAGGAAATACGAGTACACACTGCGCCCCCGGTGCCATCAGTGCCGCTATATTCTTTAGTGCACTGCCCTGGTCCTTCAGCCACTGAAGGCAGTAGAAAGAATAAACCCTGTCGAAGCGTCCGCGATGACTGATGAATTCTGTCACGTCTTCGCCTATGTCAAGCACCTCATACTCGATCTTCTCGTGGGCCGAGTGCCGGCTAGCATACTTGATCATGTCGACGCTGCAGTCGATGCCGATTAGCCTGGCGCACGGCAGGCAACGTGGCAGCAGGAAGTCCCGCGTGAAGTCGCCAGTTCCGCAGCCGACGTCCAGGACTTGCATCGTGCTCTGCGGCTCCGCGAGGAACGCCGGCTGGCAAAACTCCAGCACAGTGTTGTTGTGCTTTCTCTGAAGACTGTTGTTCTGCGCGTACAGCTTGGTGGAGATGCGAAGCTCTTCCTTTCCGTTCGAAGCAATGCACCATCGCCCATTCCGAGGGAGCTCGGAAATCTCAACCGCCGACGAAAGCCGGCCCTCCGCAGGATACATTGCTGCAAATAAGCGTAACAGCACATGAAATTTTAATGACAGCCCAAAAGAAAGGGAGGTTAGTACGAATTCATTCTTCCGCACCACTTTCTGTAATCGTTACAAGGCGTTATTTTTTGCCCTTTGTCAAAATGAAAGGTTTACACGCGCTTAGAAATACACGTGCTTGACCATTGATCTACATTATCAAGCTTATTCGGCGTCAAGACATGAAAAACCCAAAAGCATTAATGTTTATTTTCATGGCCGAACGGGACCCTGTTCAGACGAGCATAAACGCAGTTATATCTTCTAACCTTGATTCCTATTCTCTCTCTCTCACTCTCGCTCAGTGCGCTCGCACTTGCGTAAGTGCGTGGATGGGGGGGGGGGACAGAATTTTCTGTCCAGACACCAGGTGAACCAGTGTTCAAATAAATGGATGAAGAATAAATTTAATGGCTAGTTTTTCTTAGACACAATATTAATGCTAGCTATCAGACATGAAAGCCAAGGAAAGTATAGCGATTGTTATTAGTAATGATTGTAATTTAAATGTGAAGCAATAAAAGTAAACGAAAAGATACCTTGCCGCTGGCAGATACTGAAGCTGCGGCTTTCGAATAATGCGTCTGATGCCCTATACGAACTGCGTTACGGTGGCTCAGCTACGGCAGCTCAGAACCCAGGCAAGGACGTTTGATGAGTCAGGTATCAGCTCGAAGTATAATTACGTGCTACGTGACGCCAAGAGCCAAAAAAAAGGTGTTCCACTCTGCTATAATGGCTACTGGCGGCGCTGACTGGGCCTTACACGTTTATAAGCACATAAATACCAAATAAAGTGAGCGCAGGGATAACCGCCGCCGTAGCTAAATTGGCAGCGCATCGGATTCGTTATTCGAAGGTCCCAGGTTCGGCCCCTGTGGGTGGCTAGTAATCTTTCAGTCCACTTTTCTTTGTTGACACTTCACACTGTGGACATTTGAAGAAAACACGAAAAAGTAATAAATAATCTAAACACCTCTATTTGCAGCAAGGTGGCAAGTTGGGCTAGTTGGATAACGTCCATGATTGAAAATTTTCTGTTGAAGCGCACTGAAGACAGACTGACAAAAGAGGCTGAGAAGGACAGCAAGCGCTGTCCTTGTTAGCTTCTTCTGTGCGTCTGTCCTCAGTGCGCTTCAACAAAAAAATTTCCATCATGAACCTGTATTTGCCGTATCGAGGTACAGATGAAGAAAATTTTTCTCAACGTATTTTTGAAAGTTTTCCTGTTTAGGTGAACTACGTCAACGTGTTTGTTGAGGACACATGGTATCTTATTCTGCTACCACAGATTTTCTTGACCTCACCATTGAATTCAACGTAAGATGAAACCCCCCTCATCGCAAGACAATATCAACGCTGACAAGTTTCGACAACCTCTATTCTACAATGCAGTCTATCATATTAAGCTTTGAGTTCTTTGTTTCTCTTTGTTACAAACCTAATGTCTTCTCTGAGGTTTCTGGATTCTTTCAGAGCATCTTTTCTTTCTCTGAGTTCCTTGCTTAGTTGTCGTGAGCCTTCTCACGCATTTTTCGGCATGGTTAACCAACACGAACGTTTCGTTAACAAAATACAAGAAGGTGGAAAACCACGTCCGAAAGCAGCGCTAAAATTGCAAGCACTTGAGCGCTATTGAATACAAAAGGCGATTTCTCACCTGTAACAGGCGTAGTATTTAGTTTGTGGTGCCCAAGTTCACTACTGTCGAGCTGTGGACGACGGCTTTCTTGAAGCGTCTTTTTGTATAGAACCGGTGAAACGTTTCCCACTGGTGATGCTCTGTCTCCGTCGTCGACAGAAGAAACGTGCCCCGCTGCGAATATTCCAAGTTGTCAAGCTGTGTCAGCGATGCATTGGCAGCAGGCGTATCTGAAAATCAGCGTAGTTTTAGCAGGTCATGCCAAGGTGCACTACTCCCAGAATGTATATTAATTTCGGCTAATCTCGATTAACAGCGCGAAAAACACAGATGAAGTGGACACGGCACAAAACTGACTTTCAGCTGATTTATTTATTATTATTATTGAAAGGCCTGCCGAGGTGGTCTAGTCGCTAAGGTACTCGGCTGCTGATCCACAGGTCGCGGAATTGAATCCCGGCTGCGGCTGCATTTTCAATGGAGGTGAAAATGTTGTCGGCCCGTGAGCTTGGAAATCCAGGTGGTCAAAATTTCCGGATCCCATCACTACGGTGTCTCTCATAATCATATTGCCAATTGGCCGCTAGTTACGGCGAGCGCAAGCCATGGGTGCCCGCGAGAATGGAAGACGATGTTCTGGGGCAGCGCGTGCTCTGGCTAGTTGTTTATTATTGAAGCAGCCATTTTGCCAGTTTTCGGTGCGTCTCCCCGCCGGCTCAGTTCTTCCTAGTTGAAGACCTTTTGTAGCACGTGACAACTGGTGGAGCTGCTGGGTAACCCCCAGCCGATGTTCAAAATGCCTCCAGGTAGCCCTGTAACTGCAGTGACAACACCTGTCCACCGCTCAAGCCGAAAAGTTCGAGGACTACCTCCTGAGCGTGGACCTCTTCCCGAGATGACGTCTGTTACACCACCGAACGCTACGGAAGGCGCTGCAGCCTCCAACGCACAGGAAAGTGCATCAGCCACGCATCATACGCTGTGGAAGCGACGTGTGCAGAAGGTGTTCCACGGTTCCGTCTTGGAGGATGTCGAAGACTGGCTGGCCCAGTTCGAACGGGTTTCGGATTACAATGGTTGGACCGACTTCGACGAAATGAGGAACGGGTATTTCAGCTAGGAGGACGGTGCTCGTACTTGGTACGAAAACCGTGAGCCTTTTCCCTCATGGAGCGTCTTTCGTTAATACCTGCTGGCAAGTTGGGCCAATCCCTTTCGCCGCGAACGAGCCGAGCGAGCGATTCAGTCGCGCCTCCAAATGCCGAATGAAAGCGTCATGATGTACGTCAAGGACATGACGAGCCTCTTTCGTCGAGCTCTCCCCGATATAGCAGAAGAAAAGAAGGTCCGTCATTTAATGCTAGGAGTGAAGGAGCAACTTTTCGCTGGCCTCGTTCGCTGTCCCCCAAAGATCGTGGCGGAATTTTCGACCGAAGCCACAACCATGGAGCAAGTGCTGCAGCAGCGCTCTACTGTGTACGACCGGCCAGTGAGTGCCGCTTCGTCAATAGGTCAGATCGGAGGTGCGGCAGGCAACATCAACACCGAGTCTCTCTGCGATCTCATTCCATCGGTGGTGCGCGACGAACTACAAAAGATTCAGTGCCAGTTCCAACCTACTGCGGGTCTATTTGCAGCTTTGTCAGAAACGAAGTACGACAGGCTCTTCAAGTGCCGACTTCCAGCTATGTCCCGCCTGTCCCGGCGGAGCCACATCGTACATAATACGCAGAAGCTGTAAGGCGATATATTCTTGCTTCACCACGCTTCGTTAATCCTATGCATCAGGATGCACTTCCTTCGCTGCAGCCAATTCAGCACTTAGAAAATCGACAGCCGCTTCCCAGAAAATCCGATGTATGGCGCACACCGGACAGACGGCCACTGTGTTACCACTGTGCTGAAGCTGGACATGTGTACCGGGAGTGTCCCTATCATCGCCTTGGACTACAGGGTTTTGCGTCGATGCACCACGGCCGAGATTTGGCGAAAGACCGAGTGCTATTGAAGATTACCTCTCACAGCAGCGCATGCCACTCTGGCGGCAGGCGCGGTCCCCATCCCCAAGGCGATCTTCTCCAAATTTTCGGAGCCTTCCAGGAGCGGCGCCGGTGCGCTCGCCAAGCCCTAGGCGGGAAAACTAACGACAGCGACCTTCGGGAGTGAGGCCGCTGACACTCGACGCAAGCAAGTCCTCCCACAGACGCAAGCACGGACACGGAGTGATTCCCCGACGACAGCGACGAAAGTCAGAAGCAGATTTTCTCTGGATATACATGTGGTAGTCGACGGTCACCACGACGTTTGTGCATTATTGGACACAGGTGCGGACTACTCGATCATAAGCGGGAAACTAGCAGCGCACAAAGAAAGTTGTAATGCCTTGGTACGAAGCACAAGTTCGTACTGACGGCGGGCACGTAGTCACCCCAATCGGCATGTGCACTATCAGAGTGAGCATTCGGCGACGTACGTTTCTCGCCAGCTGCCTCGTACTTCGTGACTGTTCCCGAGACCTAATCCTCGGAGTCGATTTTTTGCGGGAGCACGGCGCTATTATCGATCTTCGAGAGCGTACCGTCACGTTTACGACAGCTGGATCCTCCGACAAACCTGACGACGACAATATAGTGGTTTTAGGTCATTAAGCCCCAGGTATAAATCAATCAATCAATTGCGTTTTTATTGAAAACGGGAAGATATATACCACGTGACATAACAACTAGTGGCTGACCCGGATTGGCCATTCGTCGAAAAATATACACTGCGCGTCCAAGCATTCTCAAGTGGGCTTTGAATTTTCCATAGGCTGTACGCAAGAACTCGCCGCTGCAGTCTCATAGTGAAAATCGCGGAGCGTTTGCTGTCCATGTGAAACAAAACCGCCATTACCGGTGGTTGCGAACTGCGCAAATAGAGTGAACGGAACCATTTTTTTTAAGACGATAGTCTTTCTTGGAGACCTTCGACGCAAACATTTTGGTCTGTCTGTCTGTCTCTACGTTTGTCTGATTGTCCGCCCTTAACGGTACCCTAAACGGCATCCAAGTGGTCAAACTATACTTCAAACGGCCGACCCCATCCGCAGCGCCCTCCAATAATGCTCAAGATTCAGCGTTCATACTTGTGCGATTGTCAATTAAAAAGCAATATTTGCGCATATCTGAGGCACCATAAGAACCCGTCAATACTCTGTATTTGTGTCTCTTACTAGAAAAGGCATAAGTAATTATAAGGAGCGTAGCGTTTGTCACGTTGCACTGACTAGGCAACGCTTGCACGAAAAGGCAAGTGTTTCCAACGCTTTGCTAAGCCTACATGGTGATATCACCTATCCGCCGCCTTGCGTTCTACACCTTACCACCTACGAGACGGGCACGCAGGGTGCGCGCGCTTCGTTTTCCAAGATAACTGCCAGATAGCATTCAAGTCTCACGTGTGACGTGACAAGATGCGCTCGTTCGCCTCCGCTGCACACTCGAGGCACTCTAACGCAGCGCCTCCAGTATACCATTTACCAATTTTCTTGCGAAGAATATGAAATAAACGTTTTGTTCACTCTCTCCAGACGCAAGACTATCGTCTTTCGACGACATTTTCAGTGTAACATGCAGATACGGGTCATTTTTTTTTTTGTCGCTGCAATCGGGGTATGTGAAACAGCCTTTTGGGCAGCTTCATGCATTCATGTGGCAATGGAAGGCGTCACCATTAGGAAGCATTGAACTCGCTTTATTTGTTTACGATTGGCTCAAGCCACTTCAACGAGTGTGCCCCGTGTGCGCCAACGTGTGCACAAGCACCCCTAACCACCCTTCCGTACTAACGCGGGGATTGTGCTGCCACCTGCAGTCCCCTCTCACGGCAAAAATTGTAAAGCGTAGGGCGAAATACACATATGGCCGCCTCGTATGGTACCCCCGTTATTGTCTCGTAGCATGGCCTTCGTCACGAAGATATCGACATCTCTGCTCAGACTTGACTGCCGATGTTACGCCCGACCATGAGCTGCCCTATACACACCATTGCACTGCTCTGCGTGCCTGCTAAGCGCACAATATACGCCCACTGACTGTTGAAATTACACGAAGATGTCGAATCACCTCGTCAAGCTCGGTGGAAAGCAAAAAATCCGGCATAGGCTGCTTTTAACTGACTGATTTGCATGAAGTTGGTTTCCCCAATTGATGAGATTTATTAGATTTCTTTTGTCGTTTGATGCCATTTTTTCATCAGCGTTGCCTTAAAGTATATTGAGCACTATGCAAAATTTAATGAAAAATATTTTGAGATAATGCGCCCTGAACATATACATGGTGCCCTGTGTCAATGCCACTGATGGAAATCGGAAACGTTGGCTGTTGAACAGCTGTCATTGTACATACGTCCGAGCTTTCCGTTCGGTTTTGCAGGATCAATCTAACTCTAAACGCCCATTTTTCTACTTATGTTCGAATTGAATGAGTCTTTCTTTGTTATCGGATATTATGTTTTTTTATATTGCCCAATAACTAGTTAACCCTAGATGGAGCTGATTGTTCTCTTCACTCCAGTATACTCAGCTTCGACTTCTTTTACTTAGTTCCTAAGATCTTCGAAGTTTTTGTCGAATGTACCCGAGTGACGTATGTAGCAGTAAACCTTAAACCCTCTGTATAGCACATTTGTAGAGACCGATTGTATGCAGAAAAATGCCGCCATGTATACCACCCTTCCTGGGTCATATCTTTATGTCATACCTCAAGAACAAAATGTTGGGCTAATCGGCTATCCATGTACACTTAAAGAAAACTCACTAAAACTGACGAGCACAAAAGGAAGAGCAGACACAAAACATGTGCCTGTCTTGTGCCTGCAATTCCCTTTGTGCTCGTCAGTTTTAAGGTGTTTTCTTTCAGAGTACATCGATTCCTATAGTATATTGTTTTCCATAGGCAATTGGTTCTTTTACTTTTTTCATGAAAACATGTTTTTTGTAATATTATCGCGCGACCTGCTGCTACAATTTAACGCTAATGTAATGCTACAATGAATGCTAAGGGCGCCTCAAGCTGTCTCATCGCAGCACTTACCATGGTCACTGCTTGATCGTTCTCTATGAGAAAAAAAGTAAAATGAACTGAAATGAAAAATGTTTTTCTGTTGCTCCCACTCAAGCCAGATCATCTGCCTTAGATTAATTTCGAACTTGTCTTCCGGGTGGCAGGTTCGTGTCAAAATGAAGTACTGTGTACTTTTGATGGTGCCCGTTTTATCGATGTGTGTGCTCTTTTTGTTAAACTCCAAGAGAACATTTGCTTTGCTAACACGATGGATGTTGCACGCCAGGATGATGAACTTTCAGGTGCGCGTAACGCCACACAAAAGCAAACCCGCTCACCGGTGGTCACACGTGACCCCCTCCTTCCCAGAGTATAGGTTTGGCTGCATTAACTCATGACCAAACTTTTGGGCTGCAGCGCCAAGGAACACACGGGCAGAGACTGGGGTGCAATATACCTGCCGTTACTACTATGTGTTTCTGTCCGTGTGTTTTAATGTAAAGATATCACGGATTCTGCGCGCTAAAACCTTGATATGATTACAATTCACGCCTTAGTTTAGGATTCTAGAAATTTCGAACCCTTGGTGTTTTTTAACGCGCAATGCCATCACACATTGCACGAGTCTCTATCGTTCTAGCTTCATTGAAATTAGAATGCCACGGCAGGGATCGAACTCACGCCTTTTGAGTCGGCAGTCTAGCACCGGTACCACTATACCATTGCACCCTAGTGGAGGCGTTCTTTTTTCCCTGCTTATGATTACTTAGCGCTGAATGAAGCGCTAAAGTTTGCTCATACCTTATTCACGTCGCAAGCGTTATTAAAAGCTCCACATATTGCTGCAGCATTTTGCTCAGCTGCATAGGCCGCAGAACAGCTGCCTTTTATTTGTCTACACGTCATAGCATAACACTCATAAGTGTCTTAAGGGTTAGCAGAGATATAAAAACAAACTGCTGTTAAAAATTGAGTAGAGGTATAGAGCCTCGCTGCACAAGCTCCGGGCACTCGCGTTACTCACAAACGGAAGAGTCGCGCTTCGTAAACAGGCAGATGCAGCAGGTCGGTGTATGTATCAAAGGAAAGTCAAAGTGACATTCGGGTGCATGCTGTTTCACAATGGCTAGTGTCGCCTCAACAGCTCCTGATAGACAGCTCCTGCTAGGTCTGATCAATACGAATTCACATTGGCGGCAGTCATTTTACAGATGAACACAAATGAGGATTTGTCAAAATTTTCACCGCAATTTTTCGCTAGCGTTTTCCACAACACGATCCATTGCGCTGCATCCTGTTATTGAGTCACTACTCCTTTTTTTTCGTGCCATGTGAAACACGAATTTAATTTTGCAGACCGTTCAAAGATGAATCCAATTAAAACATTGCAATGAAATAGCAAAACTTCCCCTTCTGCACAGATGCGCGAAGAGGGACACTACATGAGTTGAACAGCATTTGTCCTTGGTGAACTGAAAGCAACACGTGATGGACGTTTACAGCATTTCCCGCGCACACATCTCTTTATAGTTTCATTCTGACATCATATAAAGCACCTGACCACATGCTCATTCATACAGGGCAGGAAACAAGATCTAAAGCGATAAATCTATCGATCTAGACTTTGTAATTATGATTGACTCGCGTTTTCCACAAAACTGAGCTGTAAATATGATCTAGGTGGGTAAAACTATTTCGCTCATCAAATTCTGGCTGGTGGAAATACCACTAGGAGCCAAACGCGCATGCATACTGCAAGAAGGCTCTCTGTAGCTTCTACAGCATGGCACTCTATATACAAAACGGATCGTGTATCTTTAGCTAACCTCTCTGCCTTCTAATTAATTCTCACTTTCTCTATCTTTAGCTATACCCGCATCTGCAATCAGTTTTTTAACATGCCATCTTTTGCCATGCTATCAGTCTTTTAACATGTCATCCTTGTGCGGTATTCACAATATGCTATATCCAGGCGTATGTTAAAAACTTCAGCTACCCCAGCGGTTACATCATGATCATGGGCGTTAGCAGAAGAGATCGAGATGTGTCACTAGGCGGCAACGTGTATGCAACGAGGTCAAAGAATAATGATGTTGTACAAGCTTTCATGTATCGCTGCACAACAGGTACTTTTGTGAAGATGCGTTTCACTATCGTAGCACACCGATTCCTATGAGGGAGAGATCAGCTATGCTTTTTAACTGACCTCTAAATCTCGAGAAGGAACGGTGATAGACAGACAGAGACAAATAAAAAACTTGGCCTGAAGGCTAACTGGAAGAAAATATGCGGTATGCGACAGACAGACAGACAGACAGACAGACAGACAGACAGACAGACAGACAGACAGACAGACAGACAGACAGACAGACAGACAGACAGACAGAGACAGACAGACAGACAGACAGACAGACAGACAGACAGACAGACAGACAGACAGACAGACAGACAGACAGACAGACAGATAGATAGATAGATAGATAGATAGATAGATAGATAGATAGATAGATAGATAGATAGATAGATAGATAGATAGATAGATAGATAGATAGATAGATAGATAGATAGATAGATAGATAGATAGATAGATAGATAGATAGATAGATAGCAACACACCTTGACGCCGTTTATGCATCTGAGAAGTGCCGCGGGTCGTCACGTGCGATCAAATGCCGGCCGGGGCGACTGCACTAAGACGGAGGTAAGATCGCCAAGGCCCGCGCCGTGTGCCTAGATTTAGGTGCAACCTGTGGCGTGGAAATTTCCGGAGTACTCTTCTGCAGCATCTCTCATAATCACATCGGGGCTGTGGGACGTAAAATCCCAATAGTTACTGTATATTATCGGGTTTCGAATTGAAATGTGTACATGCAAGGTCTCCACAGTGAGCAGAGCATGGCTCAAGAAAACACAATCTACGACTTACCAGCAGTAAACAGGACCATTGAATTTAGTGTTACGCCGTGTACCTTATATCGTTTCGCTGGAGCGGTATTTGATGACGAAGCTTAATGATGCCACACCATAATGACGACACACAAGGCTTGTGACGCCCTATGACACTCACGCTGCAGCGGCTGTGAAACTACGAAAGTCATATATACGATATGAACTTTTGCAAGCGCCCAGCTGAATCAATTGGAGGAACGAGGCACCCCTGTGTCACGAGACGTGGCAATATATTTATCCACAACTGTTGAATATGTTTTTTGCAATCCTTTCCTGCACCTCTCTCCTTCCTTTATAAAAAATTGTGTTCATTCATTCGAGCCAGTGCTGTCGGTAGCATGTTCCCAGTCACGACGTAACCACTAATGGGTTACTCTTTTGTGGGGGTAACTTAGTAACATACTCGTTACCGTTTCGGAACTGTAACGGGCAATGTACTTACGTCAACATTTTTTTCGGTGACGTGAGGTGTCATGTTACTCGTTACTTTTTCTTCCAATCATTCTGAAAGTCTTGTATATGATAGTGATTCTTGAAGGAGAGGAAAAATGAGCTAATTTGTGTCTTTCTAACTTGCGACACGGTCAAGCTTCTTGCAGGGATGGTGGAAAGGGATGAAATTAATAGCAGGAAGAGAAAGATATGCAGAAGACGGTGTACTAGCCGCACACTGGGGAAGAAAAAGGAGAGAAGAGAGAGGAAAGAGGGGGGACGTGGTCGAAGAAGTCCGAGGACGGGGCACCGGTCAGCGAGAGCAACACGGCACCTGGAGATCATGGACGGTGGGCCATTAGGCAAGAGCTATGCTGGCGTCTTAGATCGCGAATGACACAATCGTTCATTACGGAATCCAGCAAGCGAGTCCCCGGAACCTTAAATCCTTTGTCTCATATGCGCCGTATGTCTCGAATGTCGCATATGCGTAGGCGGTACTGAAGTTGTTTTGACGCAACGGCAAACAGCCGCTGGCCTGCCAGGTGTTGACAATAGATAGATAGATAGATAGATAGATAGATAGATAGATAGATAGATAGATAGATAGATAGATAGATAGATAGATAGATAGAGATAGATAGATAGATAGATAGATAGATAGATAGATAGATAGATAGATAGATAGATAGATAGATAGATAGATAGATAGATAGATAGATAGATAGATAGATGATAGATAGATAGCTAGATAGATAGATAGATAGATAGATAGATAGATAGATAGATAGATAGATAGATAGATAGATAGATAGATAGATAGATAGATAGATAGATAGATAGATGATAGATAGATAGATAGATAGATAGATAGATAGATAGATAGATAGATAGATAGATAGATAGAAGATAGATAGATAGATAGATAGATAGATAGATAGATAGATAGATAGATAGATAGATAGAGATAGATAGATAGATAGATAGATAGATAGATAGATAGCAACACACCTTGACACCGTTTATGCATCTGAGAAGTGCTTGCAGGACCTGCCATGGGTCGTCGCGCACGATCGAATGCCGGCCGGGGCGACTGCACGAAGACGGAGGTAAGATCGCCAAGGCACGCGCCGTGAGCCTAGATTTAGGTGCAACCTGTGTGGTTGCACCGATCTCATAATCACATCGGGATCTCTCATAATCACATCGGGTTTGTGGATGTAAAATCCCAATAATTACTATATATTATCGGGTTTCGAATTGAAATGTGTACATGCAAGGTCTCCACAGTGTGCAGAGCATGGCTCAAGAAAATTCAATCTACGACTTACCAGCAGTAAACAGGACAATTGAGTTAAGTGTTACGCCATCTACCTTATATCGTTTCACTGGATCAGTATTTGATGACGAAGCTTAATGATGCCACACCATAATGATGACACGCAAGGCTTGTGATGCCGTATGACACTCACGCTGCAGCGGCTGCGAAACTACGAAACTCATATATAAAATACGAAGTTTTGTAAGCGCCCAGCTGAATCAATTCGAGGAACGAGGCGCCCCTGTGTCACGAGACGTGGCAATATATTTATCCACAACTGTTGACTATGTTTTTTTTTTTGCAATCCTTTCCGGCACCACTCTCCTTTCTTCATAAAAAAAATGTGTTCATTCATTCGAGCCAGTGCTGTCGGTAGCATGTTCCCAGTCCCGACGGAACCACTAATGGGTTACTTTTTGAGGGGGTAACTTAGTAACATACTCGTTACCGTTTCGAAACTGCAACGGCAGTGTACTTACGTCAACATTTTTTTCGGTGACGTGAAGTGTCATGTTACTCGTTACTTTTTCTTGCAATCATCCTGGAAGTCTTGTATATGTAAGTGGTTCTTGAAGGAAAGGAAAAATGAGCTAATTTCTGTCTGTCTAACTTGCGACACGGCCAAGCTTCTTGTAGGAATGGTCGAAAGGGATAAAATGAATAGCAGAAAGAGAAAAATATGCAGAAGACAGTTTACTTGCCACACACTGGCGAAGAAAAGGGAGAGAAGAGAGAGGAAAGAGGGGGGCGTGGTCGAAGAAGTCCGAGGACGGGGCACCGGTCGGCGAGAGCAACACGGCACCAGGAGATCGCGGACGGCGGGCCGTTAGGCAAGAGCTACGCTGGTGTCTGAGATCACGACCGTTCATTATGGAATTCAGCAAGCGAGTCCCCGGAGCCTTAAATCCTTTGTCTCATATGCGCCGTATGTCTCGAATGTCGCGTATGCGTAGGTGGTACTGAAGTTGTTTTGTCGCAACGGCAAACAGCCGCTGGCCTGCCAGGTGTTTACAATAGAAGTAGCATGCAATGCGGCAGTCGAGAATCCATTAATAGGCATAAGTGCGCACATATTTATGAAGAAGTGACATGAAGATCGGACAGCTGTGAAAGGTCACCATCAAGCTCTACTCATTCTTAAAACGTTGTCTAGGCACTACCTGAATGTCGTTTATCAACTTAGATTTCAAAAGAAAATCTGCTTCTTCATTTCTGCAACTGTGGGCATACGTTTTCTTGATGCTTAATTTCTTATAAAACGAGGCTGAGCATAGACACCTACTCACGAACACTCACAATTTTCATAATTATATAAGTAAAAGGGAAAAAAGCGTTTACGTGTGCCAATATTTTTCCCAGAATTTAGATGTATAAAATTTTTTATGGCTCAGCCGAGCTATAGTAATATGGTCTTCGCTTCATCTCTAACAAGAAATTTTGAGATTTTTGGGCGCGGAAGTACTTCATACTAATAATATTATTAGTATGAAGTGAATTTCCGTCTGAACTGGTAGGCGTTCGGACAGCATCTTTGCGGACGAAGCAAGGCCGGGCCCGAGCTTAGCGACGCAGATTGCTGCCGTCTTCGATGGCTCCGGAGGAAGACACCTTAAAAAATTAATGCAGTACAAGCTACAGCAAAAAAAAGGCGTAACCTTCGGTAGGTTTGAGTGATTCTCAAAAGGAGGGAATAAAGCACCTAATTTATATATGCCCCTTGGGCACCGCGGCACACTACCTTCTAGGGTAAGGGGGATAAAAAGAGCAGTGGAAAAATACGGATAAAGTAATAGTACAAGGCAATCGACAGAAAAAAAAATGGCCCCGCATCTGCATGTTTCACCTCAAACGTCGTCGATAGACGATAGTCTTGTGTGTGGGGAGAGTGAACAAAACGTTTATTTGCTGTTCTGCGCGAGAAAATTGGTGAACCTTATTATCCTGGAAGCGCTGCGTTAGAGAGTCTCGATCCGTGCAGCGAAGGCGAACGAGCGCATCGAGGCACGCAAGACACGAGCGCTATCCGGCAGTTATCTTCGAAAACGAAGAAAGGCGAGTGCACCCACGGGGAAAGATGCGCGCCTGTCTCGGAGGCGATAAAGTGCATAACGCAAAGCGACGGGCAGTTGCCAGCCCCATGTCTTCTTAGCAAAGCGTTTGAAACACTTGCCTTTTTGAGCATCGCGTTGCACTGTCAGCGCAAAGTGATAAACCTTACGGGCCTTAGAAATACTCATGTGTGCCTCCTCTAGTATAAAGACAAACATACAAAATATTGACGTGTTATTATGGTGCCTCGTATATGAGCAACAATAATTTATAACTGACAATCGCACAAGTACGAACGCTGAAACTTGAGCAATATTGGTGGGCGCTGCGGATGTGGTTGGCCGTTTAAAGCATCGCTTGGTGCCATTTGTGGTATCGTAACAGCGGGCAAAGAGACAAATGTACAGACAGACAGAAAGACCAAAGTTTTTGCGTCGAAGTACCCGAAAAAAAGACGGTCGTATCGTCTTTAAAAAGAAAATAGGAAAGATAGGAGCCGGTCTAAGGAATCCAAGGACGGAGCACCACACGGAGAGAACTGCACGGCATCAGGAGATCGCAGAGGGTGTATAAGTCGGAGAGAGCTGCACTGGCGTCGGAGATTGCGGGCGGCAAATTCATTCTGCTTGAACTCTTTCAAGCGAAAGCTCCCCAGTAGTTGGGTCAGTACTCATTAGCAGGGCCAGTGTCCAGCTGACAAGCTCCTCGTAGTCAAAAGACCTCGTGGGCTTCCTTGACCACTTCGTTTATTTCTCTCACTTGTAGCCTGCGGTCACTCACACTCTTCAAGACCGAACAGGTGGGTTCGTGGAACAAGTAAGGAGGAAGGGTGGAGGGCACTTGCCTTGCCTGCTCCGGCCAAGAATGTCCAAATGTCCCCCTGAAGTGGAGGAAGGGGCATGCCGAGCGCGACCTTACACTATGCTGTAGTGCGGAATACCGCCTGAGAAAGAGCACTGGTCGAGGATGAATTTTTAGCTCCTACATGTTGTTGATCGTCACCGTTACTGAGAGCGTTGATCTCTTATTTTCACGTAGGCAGTCACTTCGAGAACATCTGTACATCAGGTTGTCTCATGCAGACTCGGGGACAGCTAATTGCCTCAGCCACCTATAGGTCACTTACACGAAAGTACGCCAGTAATAATGTAACAGTCCTACGCCTATTTTCTTTACATGTCATTCAATTATTTTTACTATTAACACGAAAACGCAAGTTTAAGGACGCTGCACTCTCCACATTATTTCAAGCTAGCTTGCCAGAAATAAAAGAAATACGAATATAATATCTGTACTTTAAGTAATTGCAATATTTGTGGCATGGGACATCAAATTACTGCCATCACGCTTCTCTTTACAAAATAGTTTCGCCTCTGTGGGCAAAAACAAAACGCCAGACAGCTATACCACGAAAAAAACACTCGTGCTAGCGTGCTACGCGCGCTGATTAAGATTTCGCCTCGAAAACTGAGGAAGAGCATTCGGAGAGGTGTACAGAGTATCCGACGAACGCGTTCGCTCTTCACTCGTGCAGATTCACATCACCTCAACTACATTTTGACCTCTAGGTGATGGCATGCCTTTTTTTGCAATCGGGTATACAGAGTATAGCTCAGTATTCGTTTTCATAAAAAAGGCAGATCCCACGTACAGTGGGAATTCATGATAAGCGAAGCATGAATGAGGAAGGGTAATAGTCACTCCTAATCAGCATAAAGGCGGAAGTCAGTTATGCCGTACATGACTTCCATACCATGCTTATCATGTTTGGACGTTTCATTTGCCTTCGTCATCTATTAACGGCACCTGATACTAACTTTGGTATATATGGAGCTAGCGAAACGGCCGTGAGCGTGCTATGAGCGTAGCATGTAGCCATGTTTTACACAAAATTCATATCATGATTATCTAGTTTGGACGTGTCATTTACCTTCGTCGTCCATTCACGTCACGTAGTACCAAATTTGGTATATGTGAAGCTAGCGAAAGGGCCGCGAGCGCCACGCCTTATCCCATTAAAGATTTCCAATTCCGCTCGCACAGCTAACGAACATGCTAGCGCGCACCACTGAATATTATGACGAGAGAGACAGCTTTAACAGTTGAACACTAAGTTTGTCAAGTTTGGGTCGTCCGTTCAAAAATGGGTAGGCTTGCGCCACAGACAGCCAAGCCGCTTCTAGTGTAGTTTATATCCGTGCATAGCATAGCCATGAATAGCTTAGCGATGCATAAGATCATATTGCAAAGGGATGAAAAAGAGAAGCGAGGATGAAGAGAACGAAAAGGAAAAGAGGAGAGAATGAAGCATAGCATGGCTTGGTGGTGCAAATATGAATTAAGGGCCAGGAGGAGGCACTTGAGGATGAAAAGGAGGGGAATGCCACCAGCAGCACTTTTTTTCACCCTCTTTTTATATTTTTTAAGAGTGAAGTTCTTAGGACTCCTTTCTGCGGTGACCGGCCTCGCCGTCTGCGTTGTCATAGCAGTCACCATCAGTGGCATAACCAATCTACATGAAAAACTAACCAATAGACATAATTGAATAGAATGAGAAAAAAAGATACGCAGGATCAAGCGAAATTTCAACACGGGACCTCTGCTTAGAAGTCGTGCATTCTATCGCAGTCAAGTATTCATCCGTGCTCGTAATCAAAACTTATGAGCAAAAAGAAAAAACACCCCGTGGAAACGTCATGTGGAAAAAGGAATCCCGTTAACCGACGTAATACAGTGTCGAAGAAGAGTAAAATAACAACCCGTCATCACACATTGCCAAGTGCGCAACGAGTCCGTGGTTTAACACTTCCAGCTTAGTGCAAAGGGATCAGCCATAATTCATTATCCTCATCAGCCAAATTAAATGTCAGCGTCTTGAGCATGATACTTTGCAGATATGAAGCGCGTACCTCGCTTATAGACGCAAAAAGACGGATGAGATGACGTAGTGGGCGCAGTCCTACTCTCCGACAATTATGATTCATGGCGTAGTCGATACCTTGAGCAAAGCTTAAACTTCAAACCCCGTTGGTCTTGCCCCCACACGAAGCTGTGCTCCGAATCCGCAGTATTGTAATCGTCGCTGAATTTCTTGAAATTCTAATTGTTGGCTTGGAAATGCTCTCTTGGGTCATTTAGGAAAGTTGGAGAGGCATGAAGTGTGTGTGTGGGGAGGAGGGGGGGAGTTGTAATCTGTGGGGTCTCGAAATGGCGAGAGCAACATGCTCTTGGAGGGAACGGACACAGTGGACGCGGTCGGACCGAACCAACGCTTCCTCTAGAAAGATGCCTGCCGCATGAGAAGAAAAACAGCTGCCACACCCTTCCCCTCCTTCATGTTAAAATGTTCTCGGTCGCTAGCGTCACCTGTGGCCTTGGTGCAACAACGCAACACTTTGCATAGCCTCCGAAACAGTGATGCACAGTTGCAGGTCTTGAACAACTCTCGACTGACGCGCCCCTATGGGCCGCAGATGAAAAACGCTTAGCTGGTACCGCCCGCTGCCGTGATGATGGATGGATGGATGGATGGATGCTATGAGCGTCCCCTTTATAACGGGGTGGTGACAAGTATGCCACCAGGCTCGACAAAAAAAAAACCCTTTTTTCTTTTTTTATGTTGGCCTAATGCCTCTACTTCGATAAATTCTATCTTAATGGAAAACAAGGTAAATTTTCAGCTTAAGTTCTCTGCCATTTACGGTACACTGTCCATATTTTATTTTTCCAATATTTATTTTTTGTCCTTTCTCTCTAATTTTCTGCCACCAATACTCTAACCGTCTCTTACTTATTTCAATCGCGGGTGTGTTCAGCTTTCCATTGTTGTCCCTAAAACCCAAGGCTTCCTGTAGGCTCGTGCCCAAACGTACACCTGGGTGGACATCTCCACATTCAATCAGAACATGCTCCGCCGTTTCCTTATCTTTCCCGCAGCATGTGCATTGTTCTTCTTCTTTACTGAATCTTGCTTTATAACTACGCGTTCTAAGGCAACCCGATCGCGCTTCAAACAGTAAAGCGCTTCCCCTTGAATTATCGTAAAATGCCTCCCTCCTTATTTCATTTTTGCCCTTTCGGTAGTTACTCAAAGCCGGTTTTTTCTCCATAGCTGCCATCCAGTAAATCCTCTCCGCCTCCCTGACTTTTCCCTTAACGCTCTTTGTTGACATATGGCTTACAATACCAGCCGTATATTTACTAGTGAGTCTTCTAGTTCTTTTCTCCACTGTGTGTCCACGCTCTTCCTATACAAATAACGGAACACCTTCTCTGCCCATCTACTCTCCTTCATATTTCTTAGCCTTTCTTCGAACCTTATTTTGCTCTGCGCTTCCCTCGCCTCAAAACCTGCCCACCCCATATCGCCCTTTACAGCCTCGTTTGTCGTCTTCCCGTGAGCACCCAACGCGAGGCGTCCCACAGTCCTTTGATTTACATCCATTCCCAATTGCACCTCTGCCCTCATGCACACCACTGAGTTCCCAAAAGTAAGCCCTGGAACCATTACACCCTTCCACAGACCTCGAAGCACCTCATACCTATTGTATCCCCACAACGCTCTGTGCTTCATTACTTGCCGCATTCCTCTTTCCTTTGCTGCCGAGACTTTTTCCTGTACCTCCATGTATCTATCACTCTCATTTACCCATACTCCAAGGTACTTGTATTCACTTACCCTCGGTATTTCTTGGCCTTGTATGGACACCGTCTGATCACAGGGATCATTGAATACCATCAATCCACACTTCGTTACACTGAATCCTAGTCCAAGAGCTTCACCTTCCCTTCCGCATATATTCGCCAGCTGCTGTATATCATCTCGACTGTCCGCAAATAAGACGATATCGTCCGCATAAAATAAACCTGGAAGCTTCTGTTCAATCATCATGCCGCCCTGTTTGTGTGACAGATTAAAACGAATGTTGCTACCTTCTAGCGCTTTTTCCATACTCACCATGTACAGCATGAATAACAGCGGGGACAAAGGACATCCCTGTCTCAGACCCCTGCTAACCTCAACGTTCTCTTTGCTACGCATTCCTTCCCACTCTATGCAAACTGTATTTTCTCGGTATATCTCCCTCAAAAGCTGTATACAGTCGTCGCCCATGCCCATTCCTTTCAATATATCCCACAAAATTTCCTGATTAACGTTGTCGTATGCCCCAGTGATGTCTAGAAAAGCCACGTACAAGGGCCTATTCTCTATTTTAGATATTTCTATACACTGAGTGAGAACAACAGGTTATCGTCTAACCGCCTGTCGACTCGAAATCCGTTCTGAAGTTCTCCCAAAATATCGTTATGTTCGGCCCATGTTTCTATTTTCATTTTTACTGCTTGCATCGCCAACCTGTATAGTACCGATGTAATGGTTAGTGGTCTATACGAGCGAATCTTGTCCTTTTCTCCCTTGCCTTTATAGATTAAGTTCATTCTACTTTGTCGCCAACTGTCCGGTATTTGTCCGTCCTTTAAGCTTTTTTCTACTGCTTTTAACAATGCTTCTTTAGTGTTATGTCCTAGTTCGTTAATGAGGCTAACGGGAATCCCATCTAAACCCGCGGCAGTGCGCTTGGAATTTTCCTTCGGCCTTTTTCCAGTTGAAATTATCAAGTACTAGCTCTTCCTCTGTTGCTTTCTCCGCCACACTTTTACTCACCGGGGAGATCCCCTGGACGCTCTTTTGAAACGAATCGGCTGTTACCTTTTGGATGTAACCTAGCGCTTCGTACCCTTCCAATTGATTTCCTCCTTCATCTAGAATATGTTGTTGCGTTGTGACAGACTTCCTACCTAGCGCCTTTATGTGGCTCCAAAAAATCCTAGGCGCGGCCTCCTTTTTTTCGTGTATTTCTGTCATCCAGCGTTCACTTTCACCTTTAATTTTGCCTCTACCAATTTCTGTACAAGGGATTTTTTCTCTAAATATATTTCCCATATTTTTTTGACTTCGTCCTGCGGCCGCTTCTCCTTTTTTGCCTTTCTATGCTCCCGTGATGCTTCGCGTCGCTTCTCGATCGCCTCCCGGATTTCCTTGTTCCACCAACTTTTTGGCTTCCTTTTTCCTTTCCAGCAAACAGTTTCTTCTCTTTCCCTATCTCCTTCGTCATTAGATGTAACAGCTCACTATACTCCCAGTCCTTGCCTGGTATTTCGCCTACTTCTTCCTCGACTCTTGCGGCTATATTTATTATTTGTTGTCATTTAAATACGAGCTGCCAGACTTTGATTCCATGCTCATATTTTCAGTTTCGTATCCCATTTGTAATGTTATTCGTTTATGATCACTACCCAAGCTGTTAATGCCTTCCTCGTCTATCCTCATTTCTGTCAGTTTGTGGTAAATTCCTTCATTCATGAGACAATAATCAATACTTGATTGCTTGTTTCCGACTTCCCATGTGATCTGGCCGTCACATTTAGGCCCCGTGTTAACTATCTCCAGACTATGTTGCTCGCAAAGATCTAGTAATAACTTCCCATTGGTGTCTGAATATCCGTCAAGGTCATGTATGTGGGCATTCATGTCCCCTAGAAGGTTGATTTCGGCCCCATTACCAAATTCCTTAATATCCGCACTCATGCAATCCACTATCTCCTGATTCTTTTCTCTGCAGTTATTCCCCGTCCACAAGTAGGCTACCCCTAGCCACGTTTCCTTTCCACCTACTGTGCCCAGAACCCAGAGGTGCTCTGAACACGTCTGTTTCACTCTAACCCATTTGGCTCCGCGGTGAATTAGCATTCCTACTCCCCCACCTTTCCTTTCCGATATGGTCCTGTTACACCCTTCCCAAACATAATTTTTAATATGTAGTGGCTCTTCCAAGTCTCTAAGGTGTGTTTCTGTAACCGCATACACGCCTATCTGTTCTTTGTTTAACTGCTCCTCAATCTCTAACCATTTTGCCTTCTTTCTGCCACCCTGCATGTTTATGTAACTAATTGCAACACGCGCCTTTTTCCTTTTTCTTTTACCTTTTTTCTGGTTTTTCGCAATTCTACCTGTCAAAGCGTCCTCCTGGCCGTTTTCCCTGTTACGAGCTACCCCGGACTCCGAAGGGCCCGTGAGCCCCCCAAAAAAGCTACTGCGCGTCCTGCCAGTCGCCAGCCCACCTCGTGTCCAAGCCTCTTATCGAAATGAATCTTGTCTCTTTGGAATCCACCCCACCTGTGCACTTCCCTGTTTAAATCCACTACCTCGAAACCCTTCTCTCGACTAATTCGCCATATCTCTTTGTTTGCGTCGACAACCGCTCTCTGCAGGTTGACGTTGCGTACTGGTACTTCCGGTACTGTGCATACTACAATTTGCACCTGGGGGGACACGGTGCGCATGTCATCCACCCCTTTCGCCAAGGTCGTCGCTAGTCCTGACGATTCTTTTTTCAGGACGTCATTTAACCCTCCCGCAATTACAACGAGATTACGATTGTTAGCTTTAGCTGCGAGTTGTTCACCCGCTTGACTCATTACTGTCCCCAGCGTTTGTCCTGGGAACGTCCCTATCGCAACTCTCTTGTCGCCTTTCACCCTTTCTTTGATTGCCGCTGCGCATCGGACTAAATTTGAGTCACCGGCGATGATGACCTTTTCAGACATTCCTTCTGAAACCTGCACCTGGCTGCTGACTAGGTGACTAGCGTGAGTCACGGCTGCTGGTTTGCTCCCTCCCTCCCTCAAAACTACTTCCCGGTAGCTGGGCCCTGTGGCCAATGTATCTGCCTTTGTCATGCCTGTTTCCTTCATCTCCCCCGCACGGGGGGTCGTCGCCATAATGCTTCCGCCGTCACCTGCGTCTTCGTTCCCTTTCACGACCTTCGATAGGCCCTTCTCGGCTGCCCGGAGCCTTTCTTCCATGGCTGACGTTTTCCTCTCGCTCCTTCGCCAATGCATTCTCCAGCTCTGCGATTTTCTCCATGAGCCCACTCTGGACCGCCATCATATTTTTCATTTTTCATTTTCTCCTCGAACTCGCACTGTCTACACTTGGCGTCATCTTCTGCTTTCTCCTCCGCACTAATTTCCACCTTCCACCCTACCCCGCACTCTGAACACTTTACGTTCTTTTTGACCATGGCTAGCTCAGCCATCGGTCGCGAGCGCCACCACGCGGAGCTTGTTTAAAACTGAAGTCAGGCCAACTCCGCTGGGAGCGCGAGCCATTCCTCAGGCATCTTTCTAGAGGAGGCGTTGACCGAACCAAAAAACACACTGATTTATTTGCCTACTTTTAGAACGACGATATCGCCAGCCGAATTATTATACATATTGTGGTCAACGCGATAAGCAACCTTGTACAATAAAACACAACACTGAACAACATGACAAACAAGGTGGTGTCGCTAACGCCTGACTCACCACAATGGCCCCCGGCCGACAGCCCACGGCACCGTGCACCGGGGTGTCCTACTGCGAGAGACAACCCTTCGCGCCAAACGCCACTAGACAAAAAGACTCGCTTAGCTCTTTCGTGCCGTCACCAAGGCTTGCCGCCAGGGGTCACCGCCGGCGCTACCGATCTAACCACGATTATGGTGGTGGTAATAAACGCTTGCGAGCACAACGTCACCTACCACTCGCTAGTTGTGAACCAGAAATACGGCCTATGCACAAAACACGCGCGCGACGAGGCGAAAACAACTTTACAGGAAGTGTTTGCACCCCCCCTAATCATGTAATGTTAACAGGCGAATGATAAGTATAATAGCCACCAGCAACCTGCTATCGGATCATACTGCAGAGCTATGTTTTATGCCTCCAGCTCATTGCATTTCAAAGGGTATAATAAGGTTGAATGATAGCATGATGTGACATGCAGCTATGATAGTATATTCAAAATAAACCTATACTGCTTGCCCCTCAACAAGCCTGCAATGCCAAGGGAAACCTTGTCTTTGTCGCAGCTCGAAATCTAGCACGCCTGCTTAAACAGGACATTATTTATTATCTTGAAAGACTAATAAAACAAAACTGACTTCCTAAGACGGTCGCCGTGGAGAATGAGATAAGTTCAAGTGAAATAATTACGATCAGCTAATTACATTATACTCAATAAGCCACTTTTGTCTCCCTTTCAAACACCTTTATTCCTATTTAGTTCATCATTATTCTTTCATAATCATTTATACAACTTACCATTAGCCATAATGATTTCGACCTTAACATACTAGCGCTAACAGTACTACCACATTTTTTTTCATAAAAGAGCAAGATTGAAGTGAATTTTTTTTCCCTAAAGTTGACTGAACGACGTCTGATTCCATCCGAGTATTAGCGACGTTTAGCATTCCATTAGAACGCTACCAAATGTCCTTCACGTCAATGCGAGGTGACTAAGAAATTGATGCTGTAGAGTTAGCCGTATAAATATTTACTTTCAGAAATATGGTTTCTCATTCAATAACCTCTGCAGTATTTCCAATGTACGAGCGAAAAAATTGATTCCTTTCTCTTCTGATGTGACAGTTTTGACCCTCTACGCAAAACAAAGGTTTCTTACAACGCCGACTGGTAGGCCGGGCTTTGTTTGCGTTGTTTTGTCTTTTCGAGCCGATCAGTTGGGTGCCAGCAATGTTGTTATTTGGGCTGCTCTAAATAAAAAGCCATTCAAGAGTTAAGAAGGTCAAGCTGCTGGAGATTACAAACCTCACGGAGCAACTTTTTTTCTAAACTTTTGTTTGTTCATGTTTGGGTGGCAGTCCACTCCAATGTGTTCATTTGTATCACGTTTTCTCGCATTATTTATCCTATACAGCGCTTATTGGCATTTGATTCTTTGCTGCCGCGTTTACTCTGCAAACTAAGGTGTGTCTTATTTCCCTCGTGGGTATAGGCAGTTATCATATGGGTGAGAACAACAACGGCAGCAATCAACGCTTTTGTACCTTGCTGTTGATCTTGTAAATAAACATCCCTACAATTTGGTAGAGTTGCGGGCAGTTTTCGAACCGAATTACAAACCCGCACCTTACCTTTGACGTTAGCCCTGCTGGATAAACCCGCCAATCAAGACACTCAGGCGATGAGGAGCGACGCGAACTGCGCGGCGTCTTGGTTCTCCACTGGTCACCTTTTGTTTTCATCGCGCTCTTACCTTGGTGGTAATAAAGCGACGCTAGAGACTCGTCTTTAATTGTGCCACGGACGTCACAAAATCAAGGACTACCCTAGCTTGCGTCTCTTTTTTATTACCGTCCAGGTTACGAGTGCCTTGAAGGACAACTCTGGTGTCTTTCTTTTTATTACCGTCCAGGTTACGAGCACCTGAAAAAAAATGCGAACAGTGGAGCACATTCGGTACCACACTGTTTCTGTTTATTTTGATCGCGATAGCGCCTCCAGCCACTTCTTGTACCAGTGTGCTGTCTCAGCATCGTCAAGCCGTATTCAGCAACACTGATAATAACAGTTTCGCAGAATGCTTACTGAGGGAACGCTAGCGCTGTGATCGTTCACCTGTCATAACACTGCTGGGTATTACAAAGATCTATCTAGTCATCGTGCTCACGGCTTCGAATGTACTTGTGGCTTTGTTTGTTGTGTTGTGGCTTCTGTGTCAGGTAAAATAACGGATCGTTATGAACCTTGTGAGCTGAATGGAATCGGCGCACCTAAAAAGGTCAAAGTGTCAAAGTGGGCCGGGCGGCTAAACTTTTGCTGAACTTGGTTTTGCGACAATATGGCTGCACGACACACAGTGTCACAGGAAACCGAAAGAAGGTAGCTTAAGCAAATCCAGGTTCTGCCCATTATTCTCACGTTATAGCTGAAGTGTGTCGCGTCAAAGCCCCCAAGAGCCTGATGCCGGATTTCTCTGCCGTATATCATTAATAAACTCTATTATACAGAAGACCAAGACGTTTAGGACTGGTTGGCTACTTATCACAAGGTTAACGCAATCAACAGATGGAACGACGCAGCTAAGCTGTCGAACGTAATGTTTACGTGGCTGCCATTGTCAGTTACTTACGTGATGCATATTATACTTGTATTCAGTCGTGCACTTTGCTTTGAAACAAAGGTAGAGAAATACAGATAAAGCTCTTAAGATGCCAGGGTGGATGACACGTGCGTTAGCACCGTATCCATGGCGTTGACAATGGAGGAAGAAGATTATCTCTGCAAACAGAGATTAGGTGTGAGTGGCCAGCAAAAATAGGCGCTGCAACTTTATGAGTTTTCCTTTTTTTCTGTCAAGGACAACGCGTTTGCACGAGCGCCATGAAATCTTTATGTATGTGCCCTGGAATGTCCATTAAAGCTCAGGTCAAGATCAGTGGTCTTCCGGTGTGATTCTGTGCTCTCTCTCTCTATCTCTTTGTGTGTGTGTGTGTGTGTGTGTGTGTGTGTGTGTGTGTGTGTGTGTGTGTGTGTGTGTGTGTGTGTGTGTGTGTGTGTGTGTGTGTGTGTGTGTGTGTGTGTGTGTGTGAGAGAGAGAGAGAGAGAAAGAGAGAGAGAGAGCTAGAAAAGAAGGGGTGCATTACTGACATACATTCCAGTTGGTCTACGTTTCTTTGTGTTTTTTTGCAATGTAGTCATGGTCTTGTAGGAGATGACCATGACTACATTACCTGACTTGGAAGGCGTCGTTGAAGGCAGTCAGCATCTGTTGGTCACCCGAAATATTTGCGTCGCAAGAGGAATTGCAGAGCTGCGGGGAGGCAAAGCAACGGTTATGCTCACGAATTTCAGCAAAGAGTACAAACATGTGACCAAAGGAACAATGGTCGCATACATCGAAGAAATTGTCGAAGCCACCAGTGCTTTCGCCCTCGCCGATTCTGCGGAACCTGCTCAGAGGAACCAAGCCCCTCCCATAGCTTTCGACGTCAATCCCAGACTTCCGAACGATAAGCAAGAACAGCTCAAGGCCCTGCTTCTGCAATACGAAGATTGCTTTTCGTCGTCATCGAAAATTCGGCAGACCCCAATCACGAAACATCGCATCATAACCGAAGAAAATGCCAGACCACTCCGTCAGAGTCCGTACAGGGTTTCGACGCGAGAACGTGAGGCGATAAAGAGACAAGTTGATGAAATGCTGCGGGATGACATTATCCAGCCGTCCAAGAGTCCATGGGCATCCCCCGTGGTGTTAGTGAAGAAAAAGGATGGGACCCTACGTTTCTGCGTCGATTATCGCCGCCTGAACAAAATCACAAGAAAGGACGTGTATCCTCTCCCACGAGTAGACGACGCACTTGATCGGCTCCATAACGCCAAGTACTTTTCGTCAATGGACCTCAAGACTGGCTATTGGCAAATCGAAGTCGACGAAATAGACCGAGAGAAGACGGCGTTTATAACACCGGACGGCCTCTTCGAGTTTAAGGTGATGCCCTTCGGCCTTTGCTCAGCGCCTGCAACTTTTCAACGCGTTATGGATACAGTACTTGCAGGATTGAATGGGCAGACTTGCCTTGTTTACTTGGACGACGTCCTCGTGTTTTCCTCGAGTTTCGACGAGCATCTTCGGCGCCTTGAAGCTGTACTTCAAGCCATCAAGACTTCCGGACTCACACTTAAGCCAGAAAAGTGCAGATTTGCGTATGAGGAGCTCTTGTTTCTGGGGCACGTTATCAGCAAGTCTGGAGTTCGTCCCGATCCACGGAAAACAGCCGCCATCGCCAACTTCTCGCCGCCCACTGACAAGAAAGCCGTGCGCCGATTTCTGGGCCTGTGTGCCTATTATAGGCGGTTCGTGAAAAACTTCGCCCGCATCGCCGATCCTCTCACTAATCTTACCAAGGCCGACGTGGAGTTTAAGTGGGAAACGCCGCAGGAGCACGCTTTCCAGGAGCTTAAACATCGCCTCCAGACGCCTCCGTTACTTGCCCATTTTGACGAATTCGCCGAGACAGAAATACATACTGACGCAAGCAGCGTAGGTCTTGGCGCCGTTCTTGTGCAGAGGACTGACGGACTTGAAAGGGTTATTAGTTACGCCAGCCGATCGCTATCCAAAGCAGAAGCAAATTATTCCACAACAGAAAAGGAGTGCCTCGCCATCATCTGGGCTACGTCGAAATTTCGCCCCTACCTCTACGGCAGACCCTTCAAAGTTGTGAGCGACCACCACGCATTGTGTTGGCTAGCCACCTTGAAGGACCCTTCAGGTCGCCTCGCACGATGGAGCCTGAGACTTCAAGAATATTACATTACTGTCATTTACAAGTGCGGCAAAAAACACTCCGACGCCGACTGTCTCTCTCGTGCGCCTGTCGACCAACCGCTACCCGACGACCCGGATAACGACTACTTCTTAGGAACGATAACTACGGACGACTTCGCTGAACGACAGCGGGCCGACCCGGAACTTAAGACCCTAATAGAATACCTCGAAGGCAGGACCGCCGAAGTCCCGAAAGTATTCAAGCGCGCACTTGCGTCGTTCATTCTACGAAACGGTCTTCTACAAAAGAAAAACTTTTCACCGCTTCGAGCTAAGTACCTCCTTGTGGTGCCTTCAGCTCTGCGACCAGAACTTCTGCAGGCCCTGCACGATGATCCGACGGCAGGGCACCTCGGTGTTTCTCGCACGCTCGCGAGGATACAAGAAAGGTACTACTGGCCACGTCTTACCACCGACGTCACTCGTTATGTGAGAACATGCCGGGACTGTCAGCGACGCAAGACACCGCCGACAAGGCCAGCGGGACTGCTGCAGCCAATTGATCCACCTTGCCGACCTTTTCAGCAGATTGGTATGGACCTACTGGGGCCGTTCCCGACGTCGGTTTTCGGAAACAAGTGGATCGTGGTAGCTACCGACTACCTCACCCGCTACGCCGAGACAAAAGCCTTGCCAAAAGGCAGTGCATCCGAGGTAGCTAAGTTCTTCGTCGAAAATATCGTCCTACGTCACGGCGCCCCGGAGGTCCTTATCACCGACAGAGGAACGGCATTCACTGCCGACTTAACTCAAGCGATCTTGGCATACAGCCAAACAAACCACCGCCGGACGACAGCGTACCACCCACAGACCAACAGCCTCACCGAGCGGCTTAACAAGACGATCGCCGACATGCTGTCAATGTACGTCGATGTCGAACACAAGACGTGGGACGCCATTCTTCCGTATGTGACCTTCGCATACAACACGGCGGTGCAGGAGACGACGCAGATATTTCCATACAAATTGGTCTACGGAAGGAGCCCGGCAACGACGCTCGATGCCATGTTACCCAACGTCACCGACGAAGAAAACCTCGATGTGAGCGAGTACCTTCAACGCGCCGAAGAAGCCCGACAACTTGCGCGTCTCCGTATCAAGAATCAACAGACGACCGACAGCCACCGTTACAACCTTCGACGACGCTTCGTGGAATACCAGCCCGGTGAACGTGTTTGGGTGCGGACGCCGATACGCCGACGTGGACTAAGTGAAAAGCTTCTGCGACGGTACTTCGGACCGTACAGGGTGGTTCGACGTCTCGGCCCACTTGATTACGAGGTTGTCCCCGACGGCATCACGAACTCTCAACGACGCCGATCGCGACCTGAAGTCGTCCATGTCGCGCGCCTCAAGCCGTTTCATGCGCGTTAACAAGCTGAACCAGTTTTTTTTGTATTATAGTTGTATCGTAATTTATTCATTGTACTTTCTTGCATTATTATTGTACTTTCATCTTTAGTTAAAGCATCGGGACGATGCCTTTTTTGAGAGGGGGGCAATGCCACGTTCCATTTCCCAAGTTTTTGTTATCATCCCAAAACACCACACGATTCTCAGTTCAAACCGTGCCTGCAGTTTTCTAGAAGGTTCCGGACTGTAATAGATCATTTCGATAAGATCACGCCCACTGTGCGAACGGTACAGATTGTTCTGGAACCTACGCCACCACCAGCGATAACGCTAGAACATTCGATGGCAAGAGTATAAATGCCGACGCGCTTCGCCGCCTGTCAGTTGTTGATCGAAGGCCGACGCTGCGTTCGCCGCTATCAGTTTGAGACTGCTATCTGTGCAAGACTGCTGCTGTAATTAGACTTTCCCTTTACCGGGCACAGGTTCGCCCAAATAAACAGTTAAATTACAACACGAAGTTTCCTGTCTTCGGCCACGTCACGACCTCGTGACAATATATTCCCAATATAAGCACCGCCATCCAGCGGACATTCCAAGGACTAAACGAGAGATGGCACACGCACACTTTCTTACGGCTTGCGCTTTTCGGGTCTACTTCCCACCTTTAACCACCTCGAGTTCATGGTATATACTAGTTCACTGTATTCATGGCACTGCGGCCCAACGCTCGCTAAACCTTTCTAACACCAAGGAGGTTACGCCCAGCGAGTATAACGTAGCAACCTTTTCCTGTCAGATAGTTCTCAATGTACATGCCAATGGCTGCTAATGGGGATCGCAGCGTGCGCGTTAACTAAAAGCCAAATGCACCTGTCTCTCATTCCACATTAGCAGCCATTGGCTTGTACATTGAGCACTACTTTTTATTGTTCAACAACGCACAGAAGAAATCTCTCACCGGCACCACCTTGGAGGTCAAAATGTAATACTTGTTACATATTACAACGGCTACGAGGGACGAACGGGTGCCGCTATAAAAAGCTTCGCCCCTAAAAGTGTTTTAACATGGATTTTGAGAGGTTAGGGGAAGAACTGTGTGGTCATCTCAAAATCTGAAATGTCAAAATATTTCAAACTACCTTTTCTGTTTTCCCCTTTCTTTCTCTCTCTCTCTCTCATTCTGTAGTTTTTCTTGAATTCATTACGCATCAATATAAATTCATTCCTAAACATAATGGTAATGCTCCCCGGAAAACTACTACGCTTTCTTGGCCAATCCCCTTGAGTAGATATGAGTCATAATCTCAAGAAAACAAACAATTATTCCCACACCGTTCATGGGAAATTGTGTTGTAGGCGCTACTGAAAGAAAACTAACCAAATACCTTACTCATTACACGGCAATGAACAAGCAAGGCGTTGCCGTTACAATCACCGAAAAAAATGTAATCTAGGTTACCTTAGTCGCGAATTTCGTTCAATGTGTCTTTGCTGTAGGAACCTAAAATAACAATTTGGTAAAGCTCATATTTATATTTCACATAAAACCTCTAACCAGTATAACGATTGTAGCTCAGACATTGATATTCGGCAAGAAATTTGCAAAGATGTACCAGATTTTAAAATATAATGGCTTAAACTTACCTATAGCGTTCGATGGCTTGTGCTTTGTGGCCCAATGTAAAAACTATTTCTCAAAGTGACCTGAAACAGAAAATGGGATTTGATCACATTGATCGAGATTTCATCAGAATTTTAACTTGTACGATTAATCTAAAACTTCGACTGCTGATGTTCAGGCTTCTAGGTCAGCCTCACCGACTCGGGCACTCCACAAAAGGAAATATGTACCCGCATTTGAAGATAGAAACACATTTTATTTTGAAAATAAGACTGAACAGTGGTATAACAATAGCATCTTGGTTTTTACGTCCCAAATTCACGATATGATCATGATAGACACCGTAGTGAAGGGTTCCGGAAGTTTAGACAATCTGGTGTTTTTTAACGTGCCGGGACATCACACAAATAGCCGGGCCTCTGCCGTTTCGCCTCCATCGAAATGCGACCGCTGTGCTGCAGGGACCGAACCCACAACCTTCGGGTGAGCAGCCGAGCACCGTAGCCTCTGTTCCACCGAGGTGGACATGGACAGTGCTATAGTATTGGAGGATCGGCTTTGTAACAGCCACAACAGGTAGAAAATAAGCAACAGCTCTAATTAAAAATTGTCATCGGACAGCTTGTCTCGGAGACTTCCACCCCCACTGCAAATAGGTACTTGTCGACAAACGCATCAGACGATACTCCTATTGTCAACACCTAGCAGACTGATATTAGGCTGGCAGAAGTGCTTGAGCCATGGTTGAGGCATCATCATCATCATGGGAACAACTGGCTGAACCTGCCATTTTTATGTGATAGAATTCCACCGCTCCGACAAGAAGCTCTGGGGAAGTGGCACCTACGAGACGAACTGTTGTGCAGAAATCCCGAAATAGTTGTAATAAAACGTAACTAGTACCTGGACTTTACCCTCACGTAACCGGAAATCGTAAATGAATCTTACCCACAATACAGTTCCGGAATGCGAAGTACGTTACTAAATCACCGAGAAAAGCAACGCACTACCGGAAACGGCGTTGCTTGTAACGTGTCACCGCCAACACTGGCGGTAACCGAACCTGATTAACCCTTAAAATGGACGATTGGGCCAGTTCGTGATACATGATCTAAGTATAGTGGGCGGTAGGAAACACGGGCTAAATAGACAATGACAAGCGCAGTACTTGTCTTTTCCCGTCCGTGTTTTCTACCGCGTGGTACACTTAGATCTGGTTAATGCTCCCGGTTATTACATGCGCAGATGTGCTGCAGTGAAGCGAACGAGGAAGCACAATCCCTGAAGGCGCGCTAGGTGGAACATCAGACGCGTTCTTCGGAAGTTGCGGGTTCCGATCCGGCCGACGGAGCGATTCTTAGGAGCGAAGTTCTTTAGGCCCGCACGTAGTTGGTTGACGCCGTCGTTGTCGTATCTTCCCGTTGGATCGCAACACAGGTGGGTCATTGCACGCCAAACGTCCCAGCGACTTTCAGCGACCTGTGTCCAAAAGGCCGACCGCTTGCGCTGCACAACCGTTCACTGGCCACCCCGTATGCTCCATAGTAGTGCCAGTGGGAAATTCCTCCTGTGCATTGTTGAACAATAAAAATTCGCAGCATGCGTGTTAACTAAAAGCATATTGTGGTTCTCTGTGTCCAATCGTAGTCGTCTGTCTCTAATTGCCCATTAGCAATGATTCGCATATTTCAGTAGGAAACATCGGTTCATCACTGCGTGCTTTGCACCTTTCCAGGTTTATCTCCTGCGCTCAGACACAGATGAACAACTCTGGGCAATCCTACGGGCCAAGGATGGCGCCAGGACCCAAGAGCTCCTGGCTGACACCTATAAGGCATGGGATATGCACCACCGAGGACACCGGATTTTCTAAATAAAGCTCTTTCCTCCTCTTCCTCTCCTGCGTAACGCCACAATGAGCGCCAGCGTCAACGCTGCTGCCAATTTAAGTGTTAGCACCCGCTGCCTTGCATCTACACAATAGGGAGTTTTAGAATTGCGCACCGCGAGCCCTTGCGGGGCGGTCACTGCCACTGCGCATGCGTCGTAACGTGAGTCACCATTCGCGTTCGCGGCCCGTCCGTGGGAAATTCAAAATAGCGTGCGGCGATCACGGCTCGCGAGGCCCGCGAAGTGCTGTGTGTATCTTCCGTGTGTAAGTTTGCGGTCGGGGCGAAAGTCCCTAGACTTTTCCCTAAGGAAAGCAAACGCTACTCTAAAACTCCTATGGCGCCCGCTATGCCCGCAACGCCCGCAGCACCTGCAAACGTTATTCTAAATCTCCCTCATGTTTCTCTTTAGCGGGAGAGAGAAAGAGATAGACTATTATTTCCGGCAGATTGCTGGGCAGGCCTCCCACCTAAAAGCTCACGGAATGAATGCAAGCATTCATTCATTCCCACCTAATAGCTCATAGAGAGACCGTGACTCCCGGCAGCTTCCTTGACCCGCTGGGTTGCCCAAAGTTGCTTGTCCAGGCGCGAACTGAGCAGCGCAGTCTGCCAACGCGCCCGAAGCTCTTCATCGGAGGCTGCGACCCCAGAATTTCTGACTAGTGCTGCACGTTCCCGTAAGATATGGTCAAGCGTGGCTCTGGTGGTACAGTACTGGCATAGATTAAAACAATAGACGTCGGGATATATGTGGTGCATGATTACTGGGTTAGTGTATGTTGGTGTTTATTGTATCTGCCGTCATTGAACGAACTGGGCTCGATTTAGCTCTGAGGTACGCGGAGGGTACTCCCGCCTTTGCATTCCATAGTGTTGAGTTATGTCACAAAATGTAGTAAACCGATCGTCCCATTCCCACACCAGCACATAAAAGTCCGTTTTTGTGGCCGCTTCGTCTAACGCGACTTTTAGCGTAAGACCTCTAGCAACGTTGTGCGCCACTTCATTCGGACTGTCCTCCGGGTTACCTAGTAGCGAGTGGCCAGGGAACCAAAGGATGTGCACGTATTTGTCCGTCTCGTGAATTTTGTCTGTATTAAGGATCCGCTTGTCCGCCTCGGGGCGATCCTGCCACTGGCGTAGTTTTGAACGCGAGTCACTGATTACATATGAGGCGTTAGTGTGGGCTATCGTAATCGCCATAGCCACTTCCTCCACCGTTTCTACGTTCCGTGTGATGATTGACGCACTGCTTTCGCATTGTTGGGTGTGGTTCACGACGGCACCCATGACGCGGTGACGTTCCTGGTAGCGTGCTGCGTCGACAAAGACCACCTCATGGCTGCGCCCAAAAATCTTTGACATGGCTCTGGCTCTATTGACACATCTGCCCTTGTTGTGTTCAGGGTGCATGTTTTTTTTTGTATGGGTGGTACGGTGAGCTTGGCACGGATAGTGCGTGGTATGTCGTGTTTGTCTCCGTGTTCAATGTGGTAATAAATACCGAGATTACGTAGAATCTGGTGTCCCGGCTTAGTCTGGTGGTGTAAGTTTTTCGTTTCATTCTGCTGGTGTTTTAGGGGCAAAGCTAGGTGTGGGTCGGTCATGCCCGATGTATGTAGTACGTACCCACCTTGTTCCAGGATTGACCTCTAGGTGATAGTTGCTGGTGGAATAAACAAATGCAGATGTTATAAAACAGATGACGTCCATGTAGTTTTATGATGAACAAGCAAAATAAAATGTTATACTTACACGGAAGGGGGGGGCGCTTTTATTTTAGGGGTGAAGCTCCTTTTGCCGTAAGTCGGTGGTCCGCGATGTATGAAGTACTTGTAGTAATAGGTAGCCACCTCTCGTTAAGTCCTTGGAATGTCTCCTGGATGGCAGCACTTCCATATGATGAATATATAATGAAAATATGTAAGATGGTGGTACTTGGAGTGTTCGCTAGATGGACGGATGGATGAACATATGTACCGACGGATGAACAGACAAGCAGACGGACGTATGGATGGACGAATGGACAGTCAGACAGATGCACGAACGGATGGACGGACGGATGGACGCACGCATGCACGCATGGATGGACAGATGCATGCATAGAAGACGGACGGACGGAAGCAAGAAAGAACGGACGGACAGAAGTGCGGACGCAGTGATGGACACTTCGCCCAACTCATCATCATTCAGTCTATGGATATGCTGTGATGTTTTTGTGTTGGAGAAGAAACAGATCTAGTATCCTACGTATACGGAGATACAGATACAGATACAGGTCGCCTAGAACAGGAAGAGACGCTCGCTCTTGCACGAGGCAGGTGCCGCTGCCACGGGTCAGCGCGTGGTGGTGTTCGATCTGCGACACTGATGCAGCTGCTACTACACCTTAACTTATGCATTACTGCGACATTATCAGCTCGAACGCAGGTTATACACTCCGCCAAGCACAAAGCACACAAGAAAAGAAGGCACCGGCTGCAGGCGCCTTCAAAGCAACACCGCCCACTGCATCCTATTGCATTATATGAGACCAACGTTGCACAGCTCCACCTGCCAACACTGTAATGTGGCAAACAGCTCTAGAAGCAGCAGCAACAGATGCGGACCCAAACCACGTCAGTGAAGCGCGGGACGCTTCAATCTCCCTACCGGACCCGGTAGACTAACGTCAACTCGTCGCTCGAGCTCGTCGGGCTGTCCTGGCCAGAGGGTTCGTGAAATAAGAGACCCTCCCACCTCCACTCACAAGCACCAATACAGTACATGTTCTCTCTCTCGTTCTCATAAGCAATATCGATTTCATCGCAAGATAGTATTGCATTATTTTTTCTGAAGAAATACAAACAGTTCATCAGCTTAACAGCATCGCTGTTGTGTATTCTTCAAGTATATCGCAGGCTGCTAATGCCAACCACATTATTAAACGACTAGCCAGAATGACTGTCGCAGTCATTAACGTTAAATACAGTCTTACTAAATTGGCTAAACTGCACCTACAAAGGTGTATCCGTTCTTGCGCTAACTATGCAATGTGCACCACCATTCTTTTACAGGTTTCGGACCATCGCTTCTCTTCCATGTCGAACTGTGGGCGTCGCCTTACCTGTGGGGTTAGTGTACCTGTACGCGGAGAAGCAACGCTGTTGTATTGCATTAGAAGCGACTAGTCGTACACCGCGGCGTAGTTATTAAATAATGACTAGTGGCAATGCACTTTCCCACTCTCTGCCTTTGGAAGTGACATCGGTGACGTTGGGCATCTTTTTTTTCTTTTTTTTTTCAATATTCATTCACACTTTCGACGATACATGAGCCACGAATGTAATATTGTTAGTCCCCAAGAGAGCATCAGCAGTGGCAGTGAATGTGCGACTCATTGCATCCTCGACGGTGGGCGATAATTTATGGATAGTGTAGTATATTTCAACCAATTAACAACTACTCTTTCACCACCCTTTACCATTCATTAATCGACGAATCCCTGTCGATGCGAGCTTTTCGTTGATTCATAAAAACCTTCTTCAACAGAAGTTAGCAACGAAGAGTATATGGCTTTCCACATAAAAACTTCAATAACCAACAAAGCAGGGATTGGAGACACGTACAGACCAACAGCTTTCTCCATATGTTTACCATCCAAACAAAACACATCCCGCATGATTTGGAGAAACATGTCCATAGTGTTCAGACACAGTAACCAACACTCAGCCACATAATACTGGAGTGCACCTAGAGGCCCACACGTACACGTCTACAGCCCACACATTACTAGGCAACCGCACATGTCACACGGGCAGTGGGAGGCATTTCTTGTGGACGAGGACACTGTTGAATAGCTTTGCTGACGAGGCCCAGTGAGTTACCCGTTACAATGGAGCCCTAGACTGAAGGCGCGACCATATCTGTCCATGTATTTATTTGTTTTAGAGGCGAAGCTTCTTATTGCGGCACCCGTTCGTCCCTCGTAGTCGTAGTAGTAGTAGTGTGTAACCAGTCTTACATTTTGACCTCCAAGGTGGTGCTGGTGGGAGATTCTTCTGTGCGTTGTTGAACAATAAAAAATTCGCAGCGTGCGCGTTAACTAAAAGCCGAATTCTCCTGTCTCTCATTTCCCCTTAGCAGCCATTGGCATGTACATCGAGCACTATCTGACAAGAAAGGGTTGCTACGTTATACTCGCTGGGCGTAACCTTCTTGGTTTTAAAAAGGTTTAGCTAGCGTTGGGCCGCAGTGCCATTAATACAGTGAACTAGTATATACCGTGAACTCGACGTGGTTTATGGTGGGAAGTAGACCCGAAGCGCAAGCCGTAAAAAAGTGAGCGTGTGCCACCTCTAGTTTAGTCCTTGGGATGTCCGCTGGATGGCGGTGCTTCTATATGAGGAATATATGATGAAAAGATGCGAGATGGTGGTACTTGGAGTGTTGAATAGCTGGACGAACGGACACACAGACAGATGCATGGACGGACGCACGGATGGCTGCACGGACGGATGCACGCATGGACGGACGCACAGATGGACGTGCGGACGCACGAACAGACGCACGCATGGACGGGTGGATGGACGCACGGGCGGCCACACAGACGCACGCATGGACGGACGGAAGCAAGAACGAATGGACGGACGAATGCTTCGCCCCACTCTCCATCATTCACTCCGTGGATATGCTGCCATTTTTTTAACTTCTACACAAATATCTTGTTTTGTCTGTCTATTTGTTTGTTTGTCAACCTAAACCACTGATCTCTACTAGGGGAAGCTGGATGGCGCACCGAGCGCACGCGGTTGAAGCCACCGAAAGACGCCTTTGGGGCGCCCGGAAGCCACAATCATGAACAGTTGCATGCTGCGGACGCGAGGGCTCTTCTCTTCTTTTTGAGGAAATGCCGGCCCCCAGAGCAGTAAACTTCCCTAATCGACCAGAAATATTTTCGCGAAAACATTTTATGCCTGAGTACCTTAAAATTATATTCCTTTTTACGCATTCTGTGAGGAAATTCTGGTAGCTGACCTGCTGTTTTTTAACAAGGCATGTTGAAGATGTTTGGCTTTTTAAGTGTGAATACACATTATAAGCGACCCCAAATCATCCACCGCCGTCGGCGGCATCCGCAGTTATCTATCTATCTTTAAAAGAAAGAGGACTTGGCGGGCCGCAGCGCGACGCTCTACCGAATAAGCCACGGACGCGACGCTGATATCGGTGTCAGTCACGCGCCTTATACCCCCTCCCCCATCGCTCGCTCCTCCGCTCTCCTCGCTCGCTGCAGCTGCGCGCGCACCCCTCTTTCTCTCGCGCACGCCTTCTTTCTCAGTCTCCCGTCGAGAGCGGGTCGAGAGGGGGAGTAAAGTTAAAATCCGTTGGCATTCGCCAGTGAGTTAACGTAAACTCCCCCGTGTGATCAAATTGCGATTCCCAGGAACCATTACACCATGAAGGCACCATAGTGTGATTAATAAATATAATAGTGCGAATTAATAAATACCCCTCATAGCATCACCCCGTGTATTCGCACTTAACCATGTTCACCCTCGGAGAAATGCTTGGGAGTTTTTTTGATATTTAGATATGTAGGCCTCAAATATACGAGAAGTGGGTCAGTAACTTAAAGAGGGAAAACTGGACGCCGTTTCCAGGAAGTAAACCTTGCATTGACAATTTGGCAGATTCACGTTTTCACCACTCGGTTCCAAAAATTCATATTCGAAACGATGTCATCCCAACGTTGTTTTATTTCCCGGATCACACACTAAAGACAAACTTTCGCGCTCCTGGATACCAATGCACTCAATCACTTTTTTTGTAAAAAATGTCATGACAACTTTTTTCTCTGTCACCTAAATAATTAATAATTGTAACGCTATCAATTTTCAATGGCTACCTGGTCATTGTGGGATCAGTGGCAATGATTCCGCAGACAACGCGGCTTGCACATCCCACCAAGAAGAGCACACCCTTCTGATTTCATTGTCAAGGACAGACGCTGCAAAGCAACTTCGTCACCTGGCACGTAGTCTGTGTCTGCTGGAATGTAACACCCCAAGCATAAGACATACGAGATTCTACGAAATAAACCCTCGACTAAATCTTCGACCTCCATCTCGCCAACGTGAAGCTTTGCTTCTTCGTCGCATTTGATTGGGGGTTGCCTCCACAAAAGCATATACAACCCTCACTGGATTGACCGACAATGCGGAACGCGACGTCTGCGGCACTGAAGAAAACTTCGGCCATCTGCTATGCCGTTGCCCTCGATTTGCCTCTGAAAGACGGACGCTTTCAAGCGCATTGCGACAATTGGACGATCGGCCACTCTCCATGCAGATGCTACTGGAACACCGTACTCGTCTTTCGTTGGCTCAAAAGGCAGTCAGAGCCGTCTTGTGCTTTTTGAGGGCTACAAGTCTATGTGCATTTGTCCCGGCCGATCGCGCGGGCGACGCCATCCGCAGCTACCTCGGCGACCGGACTACCACGCAAATTCAAGTGTGGCCAATCTGGGAACAGAACATCTTGGTCTGTAGCACCACCATTTTGCCTATGGCACAGCGACTCCTCGGGGACTTCCAGCTGCAAGTGGGGGATCAGCAGTTGCCCGTTCGAGGCCACGCCAAGGCACCAGGGGATACATGCAGGGGCGTCATCAACGTAAACCCTGCTGAAAGCCCGGAAAAGATAAAGTCTGAACTGTATTGGCCTCGAGGTACTATCCTTGCAGTCCGCAAACTCGGAGATTCCGCGGCGGCGGTGGTGACTTTCGAGGGCACGAAGTTACCCCGCTTCCTCTTCTACCACTGCGTGGCGACGTACATCCGCGCCTACAAGAAAACGGTCCCGGTTTGCACCAAGTGCGGTACCATCGGCCATCGACCACCTCAGTGTCCTCACCCCGCTCCAACGCAGTGTGCCAAATGTGGAACCCCCGCACCTGCAGGCCTCAATGCCCACGACTGCCACCCCAAGTGCCTCCTCTGCCACGGCGCCCATGAGACTGGGACCAGTGGCTGCACGGCAAAATATCGAAAATATCGGAAACGCAAGCAGCCCTCAACATCTGCTCGAGGGACCACCTCATGTTCGTCACAGCCAGACAGCGGCACCAACCTGCATCAGTCGGCTCCACCACTCCACGCCGACACTCAGGCATTCCCACCGCTCGAAGCACCAGCGGTGGTACCTCAGGTGAGCAGTTGGGCAGGGAAAGCTGCTTCTAAGCCTCTCTCACCCCCTTCTGTCGATCCTCCTTCTCCCGAACTTGCGGCCCTTCGCCAGCAAGTTGCGGCACTTCAAAAGCAAAATTCTCTTTTAACTAAACAACTCGAACTCTTAAATAAGCGACTTCAACCCCAACAACAGTGCACTGCAAGGCCATCCGGTATTGCCTCCTCTGTCCAGGCGGCTACGCCAGCTACATCCAAGCTTAGTCCTGGCGCTAAGCCCACTCCAATTAAACCGCCGGTTCAAGTAACCATTTGTACTCCAGCACTCGGAACCGGTGCCACATCTACTCCAGAAGCTCTTGAGGCTCCTGGGGCACCTCAGGTTATCTTGCCCGCTAACCAAACTCTCCCTAGCGAAGAGCGCACCCCGCGCGTAGAGGAACGCCTCACGCGCGTCGAAGCTTCGATTAATCACCTCCTCACCAGCTTCTCGGTCCAACGCATAGTAGTAGAGGTTACCCAGGCTATTCAAGCCTGGGCAATCACCCAGTTTCAACCCAAGGCATCGCGTTCCCGCTCCTGCTCGGTGAGCAGTGAGGGTACAGCTCCACGGCGTCGTCGTGAGGTGGCTACCACCACCCCGCCGTCGGACAATCCGGCCTCCGTGCCCCTCCCTGCCTCTGAGGATTCCCAGCGGGACATGGAGGACCAAATATAAAACCTAGGACAGTCACGATGGCTACCAATCGTACGTCCCGTTCAAACATTGCGTCTAAATTCGAGATCATACAGTGGAACCCTGGAGGCTTCGGGAACAGGCGAAAGCGTTCACATCTTTCCCTTTTCCTCAGCTCACTTGGCTCTCAGCCGGCCGTCTTGGCGCTCCAAGAATCTGGCCCTGCTCCATCCGTTTCTGGATACTGCTCCTATGTAGGCGGCACCACCACATGCCTCCTCGTGCATAAAGCTTACACGGCGGTACAGATTGACCTCGATCTGGATCTTCCTTACGACTACTGCATGATATCAGTGCTATCTCAGCGGAGGGGCCAACCATCAATACATATATTAAACGTGTACTGTCCCCCTCGCCTTGCAAGGGCTTCGTTTGCGCATCTCTTCCACCGGGCGCTGCGTATAGCGGCCCGACAACCACTGGTGATTGTCGGGGACTTTAATGCCCCCAGCCCTCACTGGGGTTACCACTACGAAAAGGCCCGGGGCAGAGAGCTCAAGGAGCTCATTTCCTCGCTGAGCCTGACGCTTCTTACCGATCCGGCACAACCCACACGTTCCGGCAACTCGGTCACGCGAGACACATGCCCCGACCTCTCCCTCACCCGTCACATCCGCGATGCTACATGGGAGAATTTAGGCGAAACCCTAAGCAGTGATCACTTTTTACTCCGCATTTCGTTCACACCGCGGCAGAAAATGCGCCAACACTGGGGCCAAGCCCGTCTCACCGATTGGACTCGGTTCAGAATGCAACCATTCCCCGCCGGCCTCTCCTCGACCGAATATGCAGCGTGGGCATCATACGCTCTTCATATGAAACAAGCGAACACTCGCACCCTTGCAACCTCTAATTTGACTCCTGCAATCGATCCACACCTCCTACATCTTTGGCACGCTCGCCGCGGGCTCATAAGGCGCTGGAAACGCAACAAACTTAATCGGAAACTTCGCGCTCGCATTGAGGCGCTCACTGCAGAGGCGGCCGCATACTCCGCACAACTTTCCGATGCTAACTGGGCAGACACCTGTTCGAAGGCTGCAAAGCAGATGAGCTCTAAGAGTGCGTGGCGACTCTTTAGAAGCCTTCTCGATCCCTCCACCACCAGGGGAGAAACGCAACGCCAGCTCCACCGTGTTCTGCATGCCTTTCAGGGCACTACGGATGAACTCGCGCGAGAACTTTGCGACCGCTACATCTGCCGCACAATTGATCCCGCAGGCCCTGCATATACGTATTCCGGCGCCCCGAACACCGACCTCGACGCCCCATACACACTTTCTGATTTACGATTTGCACTCACGAAAATGCGACGGGGCACGGCCCCTGGACGCGACGGAATCACAGTATCGCTCCTGGCAAATCTTCCCGACCAAGCACACCTCTCGCTACTCCACCTTATAAATTCGATATGGGACGGTTCTCCGCTTCCAACGGAATGGACCACATCGGTCGTGACATTCATTCCCAAATCGGCAAAGTCCATTAGTATTGAGGCACTGAGACCCATCTCACTTACGTCTTGCGCAGGCAAACTCATGGAAACCATGGTTCGCGAACGCCTTTCCGCCTACTTGAAGGCCAGGAGGACCTTTGCCGACACGATGTTTGGCTTTCGCCCACATCTGTCGGCGCAGGACGTCCTGCTCCAGCTTCAACACGATATGATAGAGCCGACTACTATGCGCCATAACGATAAAGCCGTGCTCGCTCTCGATCTCCGCGGGGCGTTCGACAACGTCAAACACAGCTATACTCACTAACCTGTCTACCACAAACTGCGGGCAGAAGACTTTCAACTACATTCGCGCCTTTTTATCACATCGCACCGCCTTCATTCGCCTTAATTCTACCGAACACGGCCCTTACTTATTAGGCACGCGGGGTACACCTCAAGGGGCAGTCCTGTCTCCTCTGCTTTTTAACCTGGCGATGATGAACCTCCCCTCTCTTCTAAGCGAGGTCGAGGGAATACAACACGCACTATATGCGGACGATATCACAATCTGGACCAACACCGGCTCCTTAGCGCAAATCGAAGAACGCCTGCAAAAGGCTGCCCTTCTGGTGGACACCTACGCAGGTTCATGCGGCCTGGAGTGCTCTCCAGCTAAATCGGCTCTTCTTTCAGTCTCTCCGCTACCGCCGCCTCAAATTTTTCTTCCGTCCGGGCCCGTCCCGTCAGTGCAAAATATTCGGGTTCTTGGCCTTCACCTCACATCGTCTTTGGATCCAAAGGGCACAATAGCAGGCCTCAGACGCACCAGCGAACAGGTGAGCCGCATGATACGGCGAGTGTCTACCAAGCGCGGCGGCCTCCGCGGGTCTCAGTCCCTCCGATTGGCCCACGCGTTTGTGACCAGTCGCGTCCTCTACGTCTTGCCTTACCTTCGCCTGCGTCGTCGACACGAGCACCAGCTGGACGTCCTTCTTCGTTCAGTATACAAACGCGCTCTGGACCTACCTATTGCAACTTCCAACAGCCGATTCACGGCTCTGGGGGTACACAACACCTTTGCAGAGATGCGCGAAGCTCATCGCGTTAACCAAATCAATCGACTGTCGCAGACGCCTTCAGGGCGCCGTCTTCTACACAGACTTGGCCTTAACGCGATATCTGACCAAGACCCTCTGGAGCCGGTACCAGAGCTCTGGCGTCAAAAGCTATGGGTGGAACCTCTACCCCGTAATATGAACCCCGACCTCCATCCTGGCCGTAGACTAGCACGCGCCGCGGCCCTTCATACGCGACACTCCGATCGTCCTGGTGTTTTCTACGTGGACGTCTCGGGTCCCTCCCCCTCGGGTCACTTCACGGCTGCCGTGATTACAGAGGGCAAACACGTAGATGGCCTCTCCTTTCGAGCAGACACAGTAACGCACGCTGAAGAGGTTGCCATAGCTTTGGCCGCCTCTCACCCTGCTTCACGCACCATCCTGACGGACTCGCGCTCGGCCTGTTCTCAGTACCTTCAGGTTTCCTTTGCCCCGCTGGCGGCTAGCCTACTACAGGCAGCCTCTTGGCGCTTTAACCCTCATCCCATTCGTATAGTCTGGACCCCAGGCCACTCGGGCCTGCCCGGCAACGAGGCGGCAAATGCCGCTGCCCGCGCTTCTCCTGTCCGGGCCGTTGCCCCTCCATGTCCCGAGACGGAATCTGGCAATACCAACCTGACGCGCTTTCGCGAAATTTTGGCTTATTACCGGGCTTCGCGCCGCCTCTACCCGGACCCCGCACGTGGTTTGGAGAAAGCGGACGAACGACTGCTACGCCGCCTGCAGACGAACACCTTTATCAGTCCGGCGGTCGCCAGGCACTTTTTGCCGGAAATCAATGGCACCTGCTCGGCCTGTCATGTCCTCGCCGACACATATCACGTCGTAGCATCGTGCCCAGTTAATCCCGTCCCTTTCTCATCCCCTTTTCCTATCCCAACTAGAGAGGCTTGGGAGGAGCACCTGCTCGGCTGCTCTACCTTGGCTGCACAACGCTCCTTGGTGGAGCGCGCGCGGGCAGCTTCCAGCTCCACTGGCGTCCCGGAATAGGGTCTTGCCACTCTAGCACGCCGATGGGCCACGTCGGCACTCTCTAGTAGACTTTTTCTGAAATAAATGTTTTTTACCACCACCTACCAAGTCTATGTGAACACCTTTAACTTTTGTGTAGTGCCACCGCTGCATACGCATCAGCCCATTAACTGACAATCCTGCTTATTTCTCTCTTTCTCTTCTCTTTTCTCTCTCCCTCTCGCATCTTTATACCCCCTTCCCATTCCCCCAGCATAGGGTAGCAAGGCGGGCATGTGCCTGGTTTACCTCCCTGCCTTCTCTCTTGTTGTTCTTGTCCTCCTCCGTAACGCTGTACGTAACAGCAGTGCGCCATATTCGGACAGCGCAGCTACGGCATCTGTCATTTTTCGTGTAGCGTTCGTCAGCGTTCCAAGTGAGGCCTAGTTGTAGGGTTTGTTTTTTGGACTAGTTGTAGATTACCGCACCGCGCTGCATTTGGACAGCGTCGCTACACCGTATGTCATGTTTCGTGTAGCGTTGGATGACCGGGAAAATGTTATACTACAAAAAATGTTATATTATAAAAAAACACAAGAATTACAATCACAACAACGGCCACCAGATAATATTTCAATTACACGCATAAAACGCCCAGAAGACGTCAGCTTCCGGGAGAGTGACGGTATCTTCAGGTGGCTTCACAAACGCCCGCATTAGAGAGCAGGGATGCATCGTTCAGCATTTCTAATGGAGGTCAGTGACCTACATGGCTCAAGTACTACCACATCTACAGGACCAACAAATATTGCTCAGGCTCTTGCGTTCATACTTGTGCGATTGTCGATTAAAAACAAATATTGTGCATATTTTGCGGCGTGTTTATTCATACTGGAAAAGGCATGTATAATTAATTCTAAGACATGTAGTGTTAACTACGCTGCGCTGACAATGCAACGCTATGCACGAAAAGGCGACTTTCCTACGCTTTGCTGAGATGATACAGAGCTGCCACCTACCTTGAAATCTACAAAATATGCTTTCCAAGATTGTCCACGCACGCTGAGCGCTCGCCACAATGGAGGCCATTCTTTCGTTTCTTGAGATTACCGCCAGAGGCGCTGTAGGCGCTCAAGCCTCTAAAAGCGCCTCCACAATCTCATTCACCAATTTTCTCGCACAGACATCAAACAGACGCTTTATTCTATTCACTCTCTCCAGATGAAAGAAAGTCGTCTTTCGATGACATTTGCAGTCGACCATGGAGATACGGGGCCCATTTCTGAATAACTTAATTCTCCCTTGACATTTTTGCTGGGTTCTTTCAACAAAGCTGAAGCTTCTTGCCTATTTACACCTTCTAAATAATTGAACTCACACCAAGCTCTCATCGTTCGCATAGAGGATGAAACAAATGTTAGCACAAGTGCACATAATTTTGGTCAATTCTATATTACTTTATTCATTCGTTTTAATCTGCCAGACGACAAACAACATATGATGCAACGTCATGCTAGTCAGAACTTCAGGCCATAACCTTGACGTGATGTGACGAGAAATCATCAATCCAGGAATGTTGTCAAAATGTCAAGTAGAGCAATGAACATCAATATGAAGTGACACTGGGTGCACATGAGGAATTTTGAAGCTTATTGGTGAAGCCAGCAACACCAAAAATATATATAGACATGACTGCACTCATTCTGTGTGGTACAGCGGTCGTCAAGTGGTAGTGGCAGCTTAGCGGAGTCAACTCTGCAACAACACTTCCCTGAAAGGGAAAGTTGCATATGCGACTGTACAAAGGAGAACGCACTGCTAAATAAAACAATTCCCACTCAAGCTGGCGACCAAATCACAACAGCGCGATCGCACTCCAGGGTCGAACGGAGAGAAGTGGCTGAATTTAATGCACTCCCTATCGGAAAAAAACGAATGGTGGGCATGGTGGAAACCACCACCCACCATTATAGTGGATTAATGTAGTGGGTGAATGGTGGGAAACGCCCACCATGGCGCATGGTGGGTATGGTGGGTGCTGCAGTGCCGGCAACACTTGAGCGCCAAATGACGTCAGAATCACCGTGGCGAGCTGCCACAAAAAATAAAAAAAGAATTCTATAAAAACGGTATAAAAAACACCCGTTCCGTAAAAAAAAAAAAAGGCGCCACGGAGCATCGAACGTGCAACCTGCGGATTCCCATTCGAAGACGCTAACCACTGCGCCACACCAACATGACGTTGATTGCGTGTTAATTACTTAGTTGCCATACAAACTTAACGTTCAACTTAGTTATGTTTGTCGTGTACACGACATAGACAAGATCTACACCTGCTACTAAATATGGCACATTTATTAAACACAACCAACTGCGGCCTGTAACGATCGCCACTATGTTAATGACACTAGTGCTATTTTTTGCAATTCACAACATTACGAAAAAAAACACCAAGTGGACTGGGGAGCAGTGACAGTTTACCGGCGGGGTCTGCCAAGTTTAATATCCGTTTCGCGCTCGTTCTAAAGGGCGACATCTGCTCACGCTTTATGACGCTTTTAGGCTCATTCCATAGATACGGCCACCTAATTTATTTGATTGAGTATTGGGATGCTGTTCGCGCAATATAGAGGGCGTTCGCGCCAGCGCACTGCTGTAGCTCTTTCGCTAAAGCAACAACTACATAACGGCTTGGCCAAAACGAATGCAGTGTGCCGGAAACATTACGCCATCATATTGGTTCACCAAGCACACGAATTGCCACGTCCGAGTTCTCGTACAAAAGCTAGAGAAGTGCCGGCGAGTGTGACCGGCGGCTGTCGGTGAGAAGACACTTAATTACGTTCTCTGGGAGTGCTTTAATCGCGTCGCATCGATGTTTGTTGCTTCTTGAGCGGACACCATACACAATGAAAAATGCTTCATTTAGGTTAATTGATGCCATATGGCTGCGCTGTATTGTCATACTTAATCGTCGTAATCATGTATTCTGAAACCCGGAAGCACGGATGACACAATTGTACGGGCTCGGTCAGTAGGCCTAACCTTTGGTGGAAATCATGGTGGTAGAACAAGTAGTGTACAGATCCCAGCTTTGTACACTATATAAATTGCACGCCATTATAAGCCCACCCATCATCTGCTTACTGCTTCCCAGCATTATCGCGATGGTGGACAGAGCTTCTCAGCTTGGTACACCATGTGGCCTACCATAACAAGCAGCACCCATCATCTGCTTAGTGCTTCCCAGCATTATCGCAATGGTGGGAAGAGTTTCTCAACTTGGTACACCATGTAGCCCACCATAATAAGCACCACCCACCATATGCTTAGGGCTTCCCAGCATTATCGCAATGGTGGGCAGAGTGTCCCATTATTGCCCACTATCTAGCCTCTGCTTTCCATCATCATTTCCACTTTACCCATCATCTGTACACCATACCACCCAGTATGTCCCAGCATAACCACCATATTTTCCGCTACGTCCCACCATAGCCATCATAATTTCCAGCATGCCCACTATTCTTTCCACCATGCCCACTATTATTTCCACTACTCCCGCCACGTTTTCCAGTATCCACCATGGCAATTTTTCCGATAGGGCTCACTGCATCCGGCTCGGTCTCACAGACTTGGCACTGTGCAGGCCTTCCTTTACGCCCAGACCATCACTGTGACTTGTCAGAGGGATGCTCTTGAACCAGTCAAGTCCTTGTGGACCAGCTTCACTCTGAAAATAGACCCGCCCACCATCCGCGCCTGCTGACGGTGGGGGCAGAGTGGCAGCACCTAAGGCGAAATATCCACTTCCGCCCAACTGCGGAGTCGGTGAAAGTCGCTGGTCCACAACGGCATCGGATCTTCCCTTCACTTGCTGCAGGTATTCCGGGATAGGTTCACTCATAAATGGTGTTTCACTGAAGGGCAGACAAAACTCTCCCACCTTCTGTATGTCTCCACCTTTTCCAGTATACAAAGTGGGGCAGCCCCTCCACAGCGAAACGTATCCCCTGGTAATCTTGCAAATGTCGCTCTGCTGAACGCAATGTTCCTGGCTCGTCCCAAAGGCACAGATTGATCGATCCCGAGTGGTCAGCCACCTTGCACGTTCGTACTTCGTGGCCCCCTTTAGTCACAGTTGGTCGCCCTATGTCCAAGACGATGAATGTAATGCTGAGGCTCTTCATTCCCAACTTCAGTTCTCGTATTGTCGGCTCCATGGTAGCAGGGTGGCTAGAACGCGCAGTCGGTCCTGGATGTCGATCCAGCAACGCGGCCTTAAAATGCTGTGGCAGGCACGGTCGCACTCAAATGCAGAATGCGCCCTGGCGACAACCAGAAAAACGAAGTCGAAGCACCGAAGAACACACTGTTTTTTAAATGCGGGGCATTTCTTAGTCGCACGCACGACCTCCTCTCATGTGGTGGCGCGATTTCACGCCTCTGCGTCGGCGGTGGCAGTATTTAAAAACGTTGGCGCTGGCGCGTCCACTGCGCGCATCCACTGCGCACCCCCACTGCGCACGCTGGCGTCTCGTGCTTAGACGCGCAAGCTCGCGTCTCGTGACAGCCCAGAAAGGCACCCGCAAAACTGTCGCTCCCCTCCTCTCTCTGTCTCGCATCGCAAGGCCGACGCAGGCAGCGTCTCCCAGTAAAAAAAAAAAGAAAAAAGAATGACGATTCGTGCTGCACAACCATTCACTGGCCCGCGATTGCAAGATTAAAATTCAGTCAAGGGCGTCTTTGATCGGCTTTCGCTTGACGTTGATGGCAACGCTTCTCCTTCATTCAAGCAATAAGAATAATAAAGGCGAAACAGCAATTGAGCCTTCCCAAACCATATCCTATTGCGCAACATTCACGCGATGCCCCCCCCCCACTCTGTGACATAATAAATGGGATGCATTTCTTAGCGAACTTCGGTGACTTTGAGGGTATCTATCTATCTATCTATCTATCTATCTATCTATCTATCTATCTATCTATCTATCTAGCCGCCTACGTTCTTTAGCTCTCCTAGCCATCTCGATAACGGTATCGATACCAAAATCGGTATGGCATAACATGAAAGTTATGCCATACCGATTTTGGTATCCAAAACCACTATTTGATTATGAGAGACGCCGTAGTGGAGGGCTCCGGAAATTTTGACCACCTGGGGTTCTTTAACGTGCACCCAAATCTGAGTACATGGGCCTACAACATTTCCGCCTCCATCGGAAATGCAGCCGCCACAGCCGAGATTTGATCCCGCGACTTGCGGGTCAGCAGCCGAGTACCTTATCCACTAAACCACCGTGGCGGGGCCATATCCTCGATTCCCACAGTACGTGAGATCTGCCAATTTTCTTTTTATTCGAGTTCCCACCGTGGGAAAATACGGGCGGCATTTTACTGGGACTCTCTATCGCTCAGAAAAAATTTTCTGATTGTGGCGCAAATGAAAAGATTGTTCATCGCATCGTAAGCAACGAGCGTGCTTTCGTGTCAGAAAAAAAAAAGAATAATCATTTTAACTTGATGTTGAAGGTCAATAAAGTGACCACTAGCGCCACCCAATAGCGAATGTGGTGAATCTTGACGATCTATTGGTAGGACAAGAAATCCTCACAGGTCGGCCTATTTACCTTAAAAACGAACGCCTTGAACTTGCAATTGTATTTTATGCGCTTGACACAGCTTTAGGTTGCTCCAGAAACCAATTTCTGCTCTTTTTGTTTTCTGACGCGTTGAAAGTGGCGTTCGTGGCGCTGCCGGTGGTGTGTTCGCTTGCCTGCATGCCTGCCTGCAAATGGCAGAGGAACGCCGCCATGGCGTCTGCCGCCGCTGATGAAAACAACAACAAAAAAAGATTGCCCGCAGCTTCCCTCGGGGGAACACTGAGGAGGATGCGGAGCATATAATTGGTTAACGGGGTGTTAAAGTGCGACTTACTTGGGTCGATGGCTAAATTGGTTAACGTGGTTGTGAAATGGGGTGTTAAATTGCGACTTACTTGGGTCGATGGCTAAATTGGTTAACGTGGTTGTAGGAGGGGGTGTTAAATGAGTGAACACGTACACACGTATGCGAAAGGGTGGCGCTGGTCGAAGGGACGTCGATCATTGTGTTTGTGGATTCGTTGGCATTCATTTCACCGCGACCTTGGACGTCGACGCGCCGTACAAACCAACCGACGAGCGGCAACTGAGCGAGCGAGCGCCGACCTTGAGTATATATACAGCGCGACGGCGCATGCACTGTCAGCTGTTGAATGTTCTCGAAGCGCGACGGCGCATGCGCGTCCACTGGAGAATCAGGAGAATTGTGAATGTTCTCGAAGGGGAGAAGCGCGCGTGGCACAGATGGTGGGTGACGGTGCATGCGCGCGTCAGCTGTCGAATGTTCGAAAAGGGGGAGAAGCGCAACGGCGCATGCGCGCGCGTCAGCTGCCGATGTTCTCGAAGCGCGACGGCGCATGCGCGCGCGTCAGCTGCCGATGTTCTCGAAGCGTGACGGCGCATGCGCGCTACATTTTACAGCTAGCGAATGTTCGTGAAGAGGAGAGCGCACGCGGTGTGTAGAGGAGGAAGGGTGCACAGATGGTGGAGGAGTGAAGCGTGCGCGGTGTGTAGAGGAGGAAGGGATGCACAGATGGTGGAAGGAGGAGGAGGAAGCTTGCGGACGGCGCCGCACTACAAGCCTCGAGTATTAGATGCTCCGCATCTAAAAGTGCGTGCGTGCCTAAGGTATTTGCTTTATTATTAACCAAACTTGATGAACCCTGCAAGAACCGCACGCGGTTTCAGTTTTCGACTTTCACCGGCCTTAACCAGTGTTGTGAGCATTCATCCCACCAATGGAAGGAGACATAACACGGACAAAAAATACTGTTTTAAGAAAAGTTGGCAGATCCCGCACACTTTGAGGATCGATGATATGCGAAGCACGAATGAGAGAGGTTGATATGTCACTTTAAAATCAGAAGAACGTTACGAGGTGGAAGTAAATGATGCCGTACATGACTTTCGTGTCATGATTATCATGTTAGGATGTCTCGTTTACCTTCATCATCTATTCACGTCACGTGATACCAAATTTAGTATATGTGAAGCTAGCGAAACGGCGCAAGCACGCTACGAGCGTGGTAGGTTGTCATGTTCTTACATGACGTGCGTGTCAGTATTGTCATGTTTGCACCAGTAATATATTTCGTCATCCATTGACATCACGTAAAACCAAATTTGGTATACGTCGAGCCAGCGAAACGGCCGCGAGCGTATCATGAAGGGCGCAATATACCCCAATGTAGCGTAGACACTCGCGCACGCTAAGCATAGCGACGCTACGTTAGCAAAACGCGAACACTCTAGTCTGAACCAAGCGCAACAATCGCGACCAGCGTCCATTGGTCGCGCCGATGCATGACCCAGACAACACTGCGTCTTCACCTTTTCGTCACGGATTGACGCAGTACGTGCTGAAACGCGCATGCGTCAAAGCAACGCAGTGCGGTGCGCGCCTGCCAGTATATGACAGGATTGGCGCCTGGCGTGACACGACGAAATGAATGCTGGCGAGCACGCTCATCGCGTCACGTCTAAATGTATGGCACCTTCACTGTGGCATGTAATCATGTTCTCACATGTCACATACCTTCGTCATCCATTGACGACACGTAATACCAAATTTGGCATATATGAAACCAGCAAAACGTCTTCATGGTAATAAGGAATGCAGCGCGAGCACGAAGGTGCTAGAAGAAGCGTGAAACGAAAGGCGAGGCAAGGAAAACAAAGCGGACAACACGAGCGCTGACTGCAATGCACGAAACCAAAGTGGCTGGGTCTTGAGAATACGGGTCCAAAAAAGTAGAACTGCCCTGTCTACTAGAAATGCATTGAAGAAGAACGGCTATTTGGGCTAGTTGGTTGGAATTCATGGTAATAAGGGATGCAGCGCGAGCACGAAGGTGCTAGAAGAAACGTGAACGTGCTAGAAGAAACGTGCTAGAAGAAACGCCTCGCCTTTCGTTTCACGTTTCTTCTAGCACCTTCGTGCTCGCGCTGCATCCCTTATTACCATTAATTCCAACCAACTAGCCCAAAAAACCGTTCTTCTTCAATAACAAAACGGCCGCGAGCGCACCATGAGTGTGGCATGTAGTCATGTTGTTACATGACACGCATGTCGTCATTATCATGTTTGAATGTTTCATTTACCTATGTCGTCAGTTCGCGTCACGTAGTACCGAGTTTGGTACATGTGAAGCTAGTGGCACGGCCGCGAGCGCATCATGAGCGTGACATGTAGTCATGTTGTTACATGACACGCATGTCATGATTTTCATGTAGGGCCTGTCGCTTGTGTTCGCCATGCAATCATGCAATACCATACCAGTTTTGTAATAAGCCATGTGAACGAAACCACCGCAAGGGCTGCAGGACCTTGAAATCTAAATCACGACATTCATGACAAACGTGTGATGTTTTCCATGTTATGACTACTCAAATATGTCCTTCATAGTCATGTTAGGCCACACCAACTTTGGTATTGATACCATTACTGAAACGGCCAGGAAAGCTTAAAGTCGTAGGCGGATAGATAGATAGATAGATAGATAGATAGATAGATAGATAGATAGATAGATAGATAGATAGATAGATAGATAGATAGATAGATAGATAGATAGATAGATAGATAGATAGATAGATAGATAGATAGATAGATAGATAGATAGATAGATAGATAGATAGATAGATAGATAGATAGATAGATAGATAGATAGATAGATAGATAGATAGATAGATAGATAGATAGATAGATAGATAGATAGATAGATAGATAGATAGATAGATACGCTCGAAGTCGCCGAAGTTCGCTAAGAAGTGCTTCGGATTTAAAATTTGCAAGCGGGCTTGTCTTTTGTCGTCAGTGTTGTTTCATGAGCCGTTTAAGTCGATTCATAGGACCCATATGCGTGCGCAGGGCTCCTCTTCATGGATCGGAAGGTTCAGCAAAGCACCCACCATCCCCCTATAATATGAATGTATGGGGCTGACTTTACCTCCCCCCCCCCCCATCTTAAGCAACAAGGAGGAGGGGGGCGGCGGCCACCCCTCCTGCACCACTCTCCCCCGTGCGCATGCCCATGACAGGGTTGCCTCTAAACAGAGCGGTTCTTCGAGCTCTTGAATGGCATTGTGTTTCACCACACTGCCGAAGTGGAACTCGGAAGCCGCGGAGAAAGAACCACGTGCTTGTCACTCATGCGTCAAATGTTTCGACGATACCAACTACAGTCATTTAATAAACTCATTCAATGAATAAGAAGTGTTGAAGTTTTACGTCCTATAACCGTGATATCATTATGAGGCCCCGACGGAGTCGCAAATGGGCTCTTAAGAAATTTGGGCGGTGAAGCCTTCCAGCCTATTATCCGAAATAAACGGAGTATGGTAAGAGGACGTCGTACCGGAGAGTTGAGAGAAGGTCAGAGTGGTCCTAATCACCACGCAAGGTAAAATCACTTAGCTTGCATAACCTCCCGCCTATAACCCTTATTTGTTGCATTGTGGAAGCATTGGAACATGCTCAACATGGCCGGATGTCGAGACTTACCGAGGGGAACGAGCTTTTCGCATACTACATGGTGGGTTTCCGGTACTCTCCTTCCACACATGGTGTAATTCCCCCGCTCAAAACACAACCAGTCGACTCTCAAAAAGGTATGTTAATGAGTCTTCGCTCATCACCTATCAAAGGCCTTCGACAGAACAACACATAGCTATATTCTTTTCTTAAGATAATGACTTTCGACTTGGAAATTTTCTTTATTCGTTGAATCAATCCTCGATAGCAGGACGGTAATCATAAAGTTCGTTCAATTTATGTCGGAGCCTTTCATACTCGGAAGAAGAGCTACTCAACGCGGGACGATTATCTCATCCCAGCTCTTCAACATTGCAATTCGTCAGTTGTCGTAAAGCATTGCAACAAATCCTTATGTATGTCCCGGATTATATTCTGACAAAGTTACAATCTGCTGTTCCTTAATATCGAAGGTGACTTTTCAAACGTCCTTTACAGGAAGCTTTAGACGTTACGCTTTCTTAGAGAGTATGCGATTGGCCCACTCGCCGGATAGGTCAGAAGTTCTGCTGTACAGACAGGCTTGACGGGATTCTGGGAGACCCCTCCCCACTCGTTCTGGTACCCATTAGCGTACATACTAGTGACAGGTGTGCAATCGCTAGAGTAAAGTATGTGAAAACTCTCGGGCTTTTACTGGACTCAAATGGCTCCAATGCTAACACCATATCCCATTACCACCACGAAAATACGGAACATTCCGAGATTACTTATGAGAGCGAAGACACAATGCAACCCAGTCGACAATATACCACTCAAGTCTCCTCAAGCTTTCTCTATGAGCCTTGTCACTATCGTAGCCAGCGCTTTCAACTGCGTGAAACCAGGGACATGAATTAGACACACTATGCGCACAAAAAAGTCAAAAAGGTACTCGCAGTCTTCATCACCGCTAGCTCAGGTACACTCATGAACTTTGGACAACACTACGCCACTCTGGTGCTAATTTAAGTACAAAAGTCAGCACAAACATTATTAGACTCAGTTCCAGTGGTCATTTACAGCCATAGGGTAACTGAGCAATAACAAGAATGTTGTTTATTACCTTTGCGCTATTTAACGATTTTATAACCATCACGCAGTAACACAAAATTTTTCAAACAACAACAAACTAGTGTGGCATGCATTGTCAGCGTGCTGTCATGTTAGAGAGTAAGAAGTCCACAGGCTTGCGTGAGGGCTAAAAGGCTCACTGTAGCTTCGTGATAAAATTCTACGTGATGCTAACTTTAAGTAGGAGTTCTTATTGCAAAATCTTGTCACTAATTATTTCATGTTTCCTCGACAAGAAGTTAGTTGGTACGTTGAATCCTCTCTCCATGGGCGCGCTTGAAGGAATGGTGGTATTAGACAGTTAAAAACACCACACGCAACAGCTAATAGTTACGCATTGTTTTGATGCAGGTTTCCATGTCCTCTATGAAGTACTGCGCTTCAAAACAATGCGTAACTATTAGCTGTTGCGTGTGGTGTTTTTAACTGTCTAATACCACCAAGCGCGCCCATGGAGAGAGCATTCAACGTACGCATTGTTTTGATGCAGGTTTCCATGTCCTCTATGAAGTACTGCGCTTTACATACATTTAATAAAAAAAAAGTACTGCGCTTCTCTGCTGCTGGAACTCGGGTGATGTGTTCCAGGTAAGGCTAAGGAAAAGGTAAAAAAAATCAGGAACTTTAGCAATTCTCTGTCTGACAGGACAGGTTCCTTCTTATAGAGTGGTTGCATCTTTTTCAGGACCACAGCTGCCGTAGAAGGCTATTTAGAACATAATTTTATAAATGAAAGGTAATTCATTGGCACTAATCAACTCGAAGAAAGTGTAATTGAGTAACATGTAGCGTTACAGTTTCAAAAATATAATGTAATATATTGGTGAATAACATGAAAGTGTAGTTATCAATCAGTTGTAACCCCTTTATCATCATTGGTAACTTAAATTGTTACTTTTTGTCGCACATTTGCCAGTTGGTCTCTCATAGCATGTATGAGCCATGCTTTTATAGGCCAACAACATCGACAACCACCACACCGGGAAGCAGCTGGCGCAAAAGGCACGCGCGACAGAAGAAGACGTTTCATCGCTGGGGTCACCCACAGTGACCTGGGACACAAGTCACTGTGGGTTAACATTAAATGAAATGGCCGATGCCTCAGCCGATGCCCCACCACGGTAATCTAGAGGCTAAGGTACTCGGTTGCTGACCTGCAGGTCGCGTGTTTGAATCCCGGCTGAGGCGGCTGCATTTCTGATGGAGGCGGAAATGTTGTAGGCCCGTGTACTCGGATTTGGGTGCACGTTAAAGAACCCCAGGTGGTCGAAATTTCCGGAGCCCTCTACTATGGCGTCTCTCATAATCATATGGGGGTTCGGGACGTTAAACCCCACATATCAATCAATTGTCAATCAATCGCATCGCGAGATCTCCCAATATTTCTGTTTCTCCCGGTAATAGAATATTTCACCGTAATCAGGCATGGCAGATTAGCTATTCCCGCAGATAGGATGGAATCCATAACGACGTGGACGGAATATAAGCACCTAAAATTTCAATGGAAGTTGCAGTGGAGCCAAAGGCTTGACAATCAGAAGTGACGATCACCAGATTTCGACGCCATGTCCCTCCATTAAACTTTTACTTGCACAGGGCTGGTTTCACGATATCACCCCTCTGCCAATTCTGCCGAGAATGGGCAAATATAGCACATTATTTTTTGTCAAGTTCAAGATATTCTCGTATTATAACTCGACTTCTCATTACTTCTCTTCCAAAAATAGGCTTAACCTTATCCGTGGAAAATGTTTCAAGCTTCAGTGCCTCAGGATTGGGATATGGCCACAGGGTTGTCTTTGATGTCGCGTGTAGCTTCATTATATCCACTGAACGAGTACCAGTTTAATCTGATATTTTATATGCTTCATATAAACAAGCTAAAACCTAACTAGAGTTCTCGAAATTGCTCATATCGGGTTAATACGCAATATAAGCTTTAAAACATAATACTTCTACTTTAAAATTTAGTGTATTACATATTATTCACATTTATTTCTTTATGTTTTCAATAACCTTGTATTCTTAAAATAATATTTAAAAGTCTCAACGTAGCATTTGGCTAACCCCCCAAAGTGGGTACGTGCCATATATTGAAGAAGAAAAAGAAACAAACGGGTCACCCACCTACTTTATCGGCTCTCCTTTTTTCTTGCTAAGAACGTACTTGCCCGTTATGTCGTCATCGGTGAGATCAACGCATGACGATGGTTCATCGAAAGCTGAGTCAACCGCAGTGGCGATGACACGCTCAGTGACGGACGGCGCCCTGGCCAACTCCAAGCCTGTGACGCCGGACAAAGCGACCCCTCCCGTGCGACGCAAGACTCGACAGCGCTACCTCGGGAAGACCAAAGCTGACAGCGAAACGCCAGCTTCTGTGACTATTAGTTCATCTAAATCATCTACGACTCAAAGCACCCAAGTCAGTTCCTCGAATTCCCGTTTTCTTACACAGCCACCCGTATCGTAGTAATAGGTGCCACGCCAGATAGAATTTGAAGGGAGGATGGAGACTTGAAGGAAGTGCCGTTTCGACGTGATGATTTCTCGTCGGCACAGTATCTTTCTCAGGACCCACTCGTCAAAGCTTCCCGCCATACGGCAAGCCTTCGTTTGAAAACGTGGGCTCCAGTTATATACCCTTTCCAGTAATTTGTTACTTCTGTAATCTCGTCAATACACAAATAAATCGCGTAACACTTGATGACATCTTAAGCATGATGTCAGTGCTACGTGTACTTATACATGAATAGATTCCTTTCACATGAATTTTCTAAAATGGTCGAGAAAGCTTTTGCACTGAGAACCATGTAAGGCGCCTCAAAAAAGTGGGTTGAAATTTTCACCTAATCGTTCGATACGGAGCTTGCTTTTAAGACCTCTTTGTCTTTCTTGATTATGGCTGCTACTTTCATACAGAATAGCTTACAGTTAAAAAAAAACTCTGGTACACATCCTAGTTTGTGTGCTCAAAGCCTTCGTGCGAAGTTGTCTTATTGATGGTGTGCGCATGAAACTACCATTCGAAATATTTGCGACCAGCGCCGATGTTGCACCGGCGAGCACCCCGAGTGTGCACCGGCGAGCACCCTGAGGCTGCAATTACGGCCAACTTGGTTTTTGTAATAACGGACGAGCTTTATTTTAACGAACGAAAGCACTTTTATGTACACTCCATTTGAAATAAAGCAAACTGTTTCGCAGACAGAGGAGAAGGTGGAGAGTGCAAGGATCCCAGATGCCAATGTCCCACGTGCTGCAAAGGGAGCTGCCGCAGCCGACTTTCCCGCTAAGCAAGGTGACCTGGAACTTGCCCGCCCTACAGCTCCCCGGGTCACTAAGGCCACGGCTTCGACGCCTCTACCTGGGTCATCCCAACATCCTGCCTCATCTCTAAGCGACGCCGCTGCGCCAACAACCTCTTCCCGCAAGGCCAAGAAGGGCCGGCAATCCTTGAATAACTTGATTGCGCTGCTCAACGTTCATGCTGAGCCACCCAGTCGCAAGGCGAGTTTTATTCATAAAGATTTCTGACCAATAGTTGCTAATTGAGATGTCGGCTTGTGCAGTTGCTCAAATACAACACAAAAGAAAGGAAATGTACATGGCCGCCCGTTCCGTTTCACTGCGTGTAATGTGCGTTTGAGAAGTTACCTGTTCACCTTTCGCTTATGAGATTTCTTGAGTGGCAAGAAAACTCTCACTGTCCTTCCTTCAGCGAATAAGGCGACGTATTGTTAATTGTTGCTAAGAAGCAAGGCAACTAAACTGTTGTAAGTGTGAAAAGGCGCAATTGAATAAAAGCTGACGAATTTCATGTCAATAATATCTGTCTTTACCATCCGCGCCTACTCTACGGGACGTTCTAGATGCCCTTTGCGACAACGTTTTCGCATTGTTATACCTTTCCAAGCGAAAGTTCCCGTTTGAAACTCTACCAGATTGTATCTCGGCTCTGTGTGAAATAGTCACTGCCTGCCCTACATATGGTCTTGAAAATCAAGCTTTGTGAAATTCACCACTGAGAGGCATGTTATTAGCCCTTTAGCAAAAAAGTTATGTATCCAGGGGGACACAAAGTGTGACAGATGCTAACGTTGTTAATTGCCCAATTAACTAAGACTAAAACATTAACTTTACTCAAGCACGAATGTTTGTATTGAAAAGTGGGAGTCAGTGAAGTTTCTGCACAGAATTCTTGTAGCACAGGGGTCTCAAACCAGCGGACCGGTATTCTCCCGCTTGCAGCACGCGTCCCTGATGTGACTGTCTTCGTCTAGCATCATTGATGCGAAGAATCTTATGAGCAAGCTTGATCCAGTAGCGACCGCTCTCCACTGCGCATGCGCATCACCTCCTCCTGTCTCTCTCCACTCCTACGCTCTCCCCTTCTCGCCTCGCAGCGCCGTCGCAGGTATCGTATGCTAGCCTACTCTCACTCCCTCTTCTCCCTCCTGTAGGCATCCCTCCTCGCGGCGTTTACACCCTCATTGAATATGCGCGTCCCCTTCCCCTTTCTCTTCTCTCCTACGCTCCCCTCTCTCGCCTCGCAACGCCAACGCGGGCAGCATCTGCTAGCGAGTTTCTTGATCGAAAGAACAGATTGCTCACGCTGCACAACCATTAACTGGCCACCCCGAACATCTATGGGCACTGAATCTTGACCTCCGAGGTAGTGTCGGCGGGAGATTTCTCCTGTGCGTTGTTGAACAATAAAAAATTCACAGCACGCGTGTGAACTAAAAGCGGACTGCGGGTCTCTGTGTCCCATCGGAGTCTTGTCTCGCTCGTTGCCAATCAGCAGCTATTGACATGTTCCAATAGAAAACACGGTCTATCACTGCGTTCTCTGCGCAACGGCGCAATGAGCACCAGCGTCAGCGCCACTCCCAATGTAAGCATTAGCGCCCGCTGCTTCGCATCTACACATGGTTCTCTTTAGCGGAAGATGGAGTACTTTTTAATTGTCCTAATCAGTACGTTCGTGAGCTACACAAACGTCACTGGTCTAAATCATTGTTTTCATGTGGCACCCCATGTGGTCACTATGTCATAAAATGTAAGTGTGAAACAAAAATTCGGTTTAAGTATTGGCGTTCAGCTTTTAGTAGATAGATAGATAGATAGATAGATAGATAGATAGATAGATAGATAGATAGATAGATAGATAGATAGATAGATAGATAGATAGATAGATAGATAGATAGATAGATAGATAGATAGATAGATAGATAGATTAGATAGATAGATAGGGGTAGTTAGGTGGGTGGGTAGGTAGGTAGGTAGGTAGGTAGGCAGGCAGGTAGGTAGGTAGGTAGGTAGGTAGGTAGGTAGGTAGGTAGGTAGGTAGGTAGGTAGGTAGGTAGGTAGGTAGGTAGGTAGGTAGGTAGGTAGGTAGGTAGGTAGGTAGGTAGGTAGGTAGGTAGGTAGGTAGGTAGGTAGGTAGGTAGGTAGGTAGGTAGGTAGGTAGGTAGGTAGGTAGGTAGGTAGGTAGGTAGGTAGGTAGGTAGGTAGGTAGGTAGGTAGGTAGGTAGGTAGGTAGGTAGGTAGGTAGGTAGGTAGGTAGGTAGGTAGGTAGGTAGGTAGGTAGGTAGGTAGGTAGGTAGGTAGGTAGGTAGGTAGGTAGGTAGGTAGGTACAGGAGCTTTTTGTCTCATAATAAATGCATTTATTATTGCAGGAAGAGAACCCCAGCGTTGATATGCGGTGCATTGTGAAAGCGCTTCTGGTACCGCTTGTCATAATGGTTGCTGTGGGACTCATCGTCTTTCTGCAAACCCATGGACAAATTAAGCGGGACAGGTTTTGTACCACGAAAGGCTGCGAAGAACATAAGTAAGCGTTGGAACCTTTCTTTAAATAACTGCATTAATATTTCCATCTGGAATTGAGCTCTTGGTTTAGTAGAATACGTTGGTTCCTCGCCCCTCGATTAAGCCACCTCCTTATTCAGCCTGAGCTGCGGGCAACATTGTATGTCTGCTTGAAGAAATGTAATTATACGCTGAAAACCTTGCATCCCCCGGGGCCTATTTCTCTTGCTTCAAAACAAATATTTACATTCGCCTATTGTTTCTCACTACCGTTTCTTTAACTGTGCCCACTTAGTGCTCACAGGTCACATTCCATATGTGTGTTGCCAGCACGACATAGCCATCTGAGCAGTTTACTTCTCACGTGAGGAAACTGAAGAAAGAAAAATTAATGCTGTTAATTTTAGAAAAAATACCTCCCAAAAATGTCCCACTTTGTATAGGTGTCAGTATTTGTCAAATCTCAGCATGCAAGCGCAAAGGCGTAAATACATTTGGAATGACTGCCCGATATCAACGCAAGTAGGAGATTAATTAGTGCAAAAACTAGCAACTGCCACAACAAAGGACACAGACTTCGATAGGGCTGGTGAGGAAGAGCATACGTTGGCAAAGTAACCGAACTTGCTGTGTTGCGTCGTGAGCGATGCCTGTACCTTGTAGTTTCAGTGTCTATGTTACTTCTTCGCAGTGAGGTGTGCGCAGGCATAACACTTGATCCCTCGTCTATATTATATACACGTGTGCCTCCTATAGTCGGAATGTGGCCATCGCTACAGAACATTCGTCACAGCGTGTGCAACAAACACACCTTACCAACGGGATGAACGACATTTCACACTTGGCGCAGATAGAACCGTCTTCTCCGCAAATAATAAGAATTACTACTGACATCTCTTTACCTCTCACTTGCAGGAATCGCATTGAGACTCAGCTAGACAAAAGCGTGGATCCTTGCGACGATTTCCGTGCTTACGTCTGTGGAGGCTGGGCATCTCGCAAGGAGTTCCGACTGTCACGCTCCCAGATGAGTGATATGCACTTGGCCTGGCTCTACAAGCTTCCAAAGACACTGGACTCAGGCGTTGCACACTTTCCTATAGGTAGGAAAGTTGACGCGATGTTCAAAAGCTGCGTGACACCGGGTAAGTCGCAAGTGAACGTCATGAAAGAATTTATGAAGGAACGAGGCATGCTCTGGCCAGAAAAACCACCAGAAGATGTTGACCCAGCGATGGTGCTCTTCGACCTTTCTTTCAACTGGAATGTGCAGCTGTGGTTTACCCTGAAGGTCCTGCCAGCCATTCCAGGAAAGGTCAAGCGGCGTATATTTTTCATGCTTAATGACCTCATAGTATTTTGGAAGAATGTGTGGAACATGATCCCACCACAATACAACTATGGACACTACACCACCGTCTTCAAGATGTTCGCGAACGACACCAGCAATGTTCCGGACGCCCAGAGAGGTGCGCTGACAATACAAACGGTGAATTACGTTTTCAACACCTTGGCACCGTCATGTCCTTGTAAAGCCCGGATACCGTCACTGTTCCGCCTCGGTGACATTGACAATATCACTTCTCTTCTCAAGGGAGCACGCATAAGAGACATGTTCAATGCCGTGTTGGGTATCTCTCCACCCGTTGCATTGGACGAATTGGTGCTCTTAAACGACCTGTCGCTGCTGAAAAATGTCGAGACAATACTCAGGCATTTCAACGACACAGTTCTGTTGCGCCACGTGTCCTATCTATTTGTATACACGTATGCGGCAGTGGCCTATCCCTTGGGCTTTATGCTGGTACTTCATGGCAGTGAGGCACGCGCCAAGCAGGAACTGCCCCGTTTCTGTGCTGGCCAGATCGAGCCAAGTTTCAAGCTTCTTGTAGCTGCCATGGCTTCCGTCACGCACTTTTCTGAAGAGGAACGTCGCCATGTCGTCGAGCACCTCGATCACATCGTAGAGGTAAGCGCGTAAGAAGCAGCCACGGCACGCGTGAAAAAGATCTGATCGACGAGTAATTGCATTTGAATTTTTATAGCTAACATTCTAACATGTGTAAAGAAAAAATGATGCTTTTCGCGCACTGTAACAGTGAAAGGCTAACGTCTGCTGCACACATCCTAATTCGTTAAAATGTAACTTTAACTTTCGTGTACCAGACTTCTTACAAGCCATATCGAGCCGTAGTGTTATAAAGAGGTATTAACTTATCCTCGCGTTCTGAGTGGATTCTAATGTTGCTCTTCCCTACGTTTATCTGCAATGCACTTCGTCCGCACAGCCTACGAACGGCCTGCCTTTAACTTGGTAATGATGCGTAATGACGTCATTATGGGACGTCACAGGATGACAACATCTAAGACCTAGGTCGCCTGGGCATTAGTGTCGCATCCTTCTCCAGCCGTGTTTCGTTTAAGGGGCTGCTCAACGAAACATCACAGGGTGTTGCCCCAAAGCGAACTAAAACTGCTCCGACTTTAAGGAACAGACTGGTTTCTTCTTTGCTTTTACTATCCTTCCTGCAAACGCTATGTCATACTTTTGACTTATTCATACAATGCGTGGGCAATATCCGCACTTGCGTTCAGATTATGAGGGTTTCGCCCTTTTCTGCTACAAGTTGTTACGTGCGCTTGTGCAGTTGAAAAAGGATAAAACAAAGCGAAACTCTTTGATCGCGCACAATATTCATGCGAGGCAGTGCAGAACAGGCTTGCGACAGCATGGGAGGGTAGGGCGCGACAAGAATTATGTAATTTGTGCATATATATATATATATATATATATATATATATGTATATATATATATTGACCCGTGTCTACATGTGGACAAAAACGATGATGGGGGGATTTAGCGGACACCAGGCAGTGGGCCTCTGGCTTGACGCGAGAACGAAGAAGATCTTGTGGCTCAGCTGTTGAGAACACGCTGCTTTTGCTGCCTCAAGGCGTACTTGTGCTTTATTCGCGTTGTACTGCGACACTGGTGGAGGTGCTGGCCCGCGACCCCGCCTGATGCTCCACACTCCCACGGGGAGCCGTTCATCCAGCTCAGAAGCACTTGTCGACACTCCCGTGCATCGCTTCAGTCGTCGCTTGCGAGGCCTCCTTCCAGAGTTCACTCTCTCACAGGAACACTCTACAAAGCACCGCTCAGATCTACCAATGGCCACCGCCAATCCACAACAGTTACTACGAGACAGTAGTTTGCCAACCCCATCTCAGGTAACCTTTTTTTCACCGCTGGTGCCTGATCGCTTTGGTGGTGGAGCACATGAAGACGTTGAAGAATGGCTTGATCACTATGAACGTGTCGCTAACACCAACCAGTGGTCCCTTGAACAAAGGCTTTCCCGCGCCTATTTTTATCTCGACGACAGCGCTAAAACTTGGTATGAGAACAGAGAAGGCAGTTTGTCATCATGGAGCGACTTTAAAAGAGGAATGATTGACACATTTGCCGATGCCGACCGGCGCGAACGTGCGCAGTATTTACTCGAGCTACGGGTTCAGAAACCCAATGAAACGGTCGCAATGTTCGCTGATGACATGACCCGTCTCTTCCGTAAAGCTGACCCGCACATGACCGACGACAAAAAGTTGCGCTACCTCATGCGCGGCGTTAAAGAGCAATTGTTCGCCGGACTTTTGCGGAACCCGCCAACCACCGTGACAGACTTCATCAAAGAAGCTACGGCTATCGAACGGGCGCTTCACCTACGATGCCGACAATGCGATCGCTTGTCCAGCAGCGCCCACATGCAAATCACCGCTACGGCATCTGAAAATCAAAGCTCGTTGCGCGATTTGATAAGAGAGATTGTTCGCGAAGAGCTGCTGAAGTTCCGGAATCTGGTCACGGAACCACCCACGGCGTCTGTCGCTGAAGTCGTCCGCGAAGAAATACGCCAAGCGTTTTCAACAGCTGATCCTACTGACGATCAGCGACCTATGAGCTACGCAGCCGCGCTTCGCCGCCCGCCGCCCGTTGCGCCGTCGTACCGCCAGCCATCGGCAGCCGTTCCTTGGTCGCCACAAGAACAGACACCGCGACGACCTGCCGTCGTACCACCGTACGAAATGCCGCCGTACCAAGAGCCGTCTCCCAACGGGACACGGCATTTGCCACATTACGAGCCGTTGCGGCGTCCACATCTTCGTAAAACAGACGCCTGGCGCACTGTAGATAGGCGCCCGCTTTGTTTTACCTGCGTAGGTGTGGGCCACATTTCCCGCCATTGCTGGCACCGCGTAGATATGTTTCGACCTCTTCGGCAATGGTCTGACGATCGACGCGCCAACGACGGCTACGCACCACGCCGGGACACTCATTCTCAAGGACTCCCCTTGTCTCAGTCCCATTTTGACAACCGCCGTGCCAATAATGACGACAGTGTGCCTGATTACCAGCCAGGTTTGGGACGTCGACCACGCTCTCCGTCTCCGGCATATTCGCCTTCGTCGCGCCACCGAACTACAGCCGACGTCAGTGGAAGGAGGTCACCAAGTCCACGCCGGGGAAACTGAAGGCGGCGACCTCCGGGGGTGAGGTTGCAGGCCGTCAAGGCGACGAAAAAAAGCCCCCGTTACTTGTACCACAGGACGCCATAAAGCCGAGAAGTTGTAACACCGACGAAACTGTGACCACAGATCTTACCGTTTCGGAAGACGGACAGCAAGTAACAGCCTTAGTTGACACCGGCGCCGACTTTTCTATCATAAGTGAAAACCTTGCCGTACGCCTCAAAAAAGTGAAGACTACGTGGATGGGACCTCACCTGAGGACAGCAGGCGGCCAGCTGTTGATGCCTGTCGGAAGGTGTACAGCAAGACTCGACATCGGTGGCTCTGCTTTCGTGGCGACGTTCGTCATCCTCACCTCGTGTTGCAAGGACTTGATCATAAGGATGGACTTCTTAAGAGAATATGGTGCCGTCATCAACATCCCGGACCATTCAATTACATTCCGCAACAGCTCTTGTTTAGTTGACTGTTCAGACGCAATACGCAACACTTTACGTATAATTGATGATGATGTGGTCGTCCCGCCCCGGTCATGCACTCTTGTTTCAGTAGAAGGCGACGAAGCGTTTGATGGCGAAGGCATTGCTGACCAAATTGGCTCGCTGCTATTTAGTCATGGCATTTTGGTCGCACGAGGTATCGTCCGTCTCACTCGTGGACGCACGAATTTACTTCTGACGAACTTTAGTGCTGAGCGCCGGCACCTTCCGAAGGGCACAGCTATCGCTTCGTACGACAATATTGTAGAAATGCGAGGCAGTTTATGTTTGTCGGTATTGGACGAAGAGCCTAATCCAGAACCAGACCCCATTCACGATGTTGGCACCACTCTGTCAAAGGACGAGCGACAGAGACTTCTTCAGCTGCTAGCCGAATTCCGCGACTGCTTTTCAACGACATCACGAGTTGGTCGAACACCTTTGACAAAGCACCGAATAATCACCGAGGACACGGTGAGACCTATCCACCAGAACCCTTATCGTGTAGCTTCAAAGGAACGCGAAGCCATACAACAACAAGTCGCAAAAATGCTTGCAGACGACGTCATTCAACCGTCACAGAGCCCCTGGGCATCGCCTGTAGTGCTAGTAAAGAAAAAAGACGGCACCCTGCGTTTTTGCGTGGACTACAGGAAGCTGAATCGGGTGACCAAGAAAGATGTGTACCCGCTCCCACGTATTGATGACTCCCTTGACAGACTTCGGCACGCTCGCTACTTTTCTTTCATGGACTTGAGGAGTGGTTACTGGCAGATCGAGGTAGACCCAAGAGACCGAGAGAAAACCGCTTTTGTGACCCCAGATGGTTTATACGAATTTAAAGTCTTGCCTTTCGGTTTGTGCTCCGCGCCCGCAACTTTTCAAAGGCTTATGGACACGGTACTTTCGGGATTGAAGTGGAAGACGTGCCTAGTCTATCTGGACGACGTTATAGTGTTTTCGACCACTTTTGACGAGCATCTCAAAAGGCTGGAAGTTGTTTTACGTGCCATACGGTTCGCGGGCCTAACATTGAAACCAGAAAAGTGCCATTTCTGTTTTCACGAACTTCAGTTTCTCGGTCACGTCGTCAGCAACGCAGGCGTCCGGCCCGATCCTGGAAAAATTGCCGCCGTCGCACAGTTCCCAGTACCCTCCAATAAGAAGGCTGTCAGACGCTTCCTAGGCCTTTGTGCCTATTATCGCTGGTTTATCGCAGACTTCGCCCGCATCGCGTCGCCACTAACTCGTCTCACAAGAGATGATGTTGCCTTTGAGTGGAAAGAAGAACAGGAGGCTGCCTTTAATGACCTGCGTCAACGTCTCCAAATGCCCCCTGTGCTCGCCCACTTCGACGAAGAAGCCCCGACGATGCTTCACACAGACGCTAGCAATGTAGGTCTTGGGGCTGTGCTTGTGCAACGGCAAGAGGACACAGAAAGAGTGATCGCCTACGCAAGCCGAACGCTAACACGCGCAGAGGCTAACTATTCAACAACAGAGAAAGAATGTCTCGCCGTAGTATGGGCAGTAATGAAATTTCGCCCGTACTTGTATGGCCGACACTTCAAAGTTATTAGTGACCATCACTCCCTTTGCTGGTTAACTAATCTAAAAGATCCCACCGGCCGAATAGCGCGTTGGAGCCTAAAACTGCAAGAGTTTGACATGACGGCCGTGCACAAGTCAGGCAAGTGACATATGGACGCAGACTGTCTGTCCCGTTCACCCATTGAGTCGGCAACCCTACCCGAGGAGGAGGAAATGGCATTTCTCGGTGTCCTCGACACGACCGCCATTGCGCAGCAACAACGTGACGACACTGAGTTGCTTGGCTTAATTAACTACTTGGAAGGCAGATCTCAGAAGGCGCCAAGAGTTTTCGCAAGAGTATTGTCATCGTTTTGTTTACGGGGCGGAGTACTTTACAAAAGAAACTTTTCGTCGACAGGATCCGCCTATCTGCTCGTCATACCAGCAGCCCTTCGTACCGAAATACTCAAAGCATGCCACAACGAGGTGACCTCTGGCCATTTGGGTTACATGAGAACGTTGGCCAGAGTACAGCAAAGGTATTACTGGCCGAGACTAACCACAGCCGTGAAGCACCACGTTCGTACCTGTCTCGACTGCCAGCGACGCAAGTCACCACCGACTAAACCAGCTGGCCTACTGCAACCCGTGCAGGTCCCAACAGCTCCATTCTACCAGATAGGCATGGACATTTTGGGCCCACTTCCTATGTCCACTGCAGGAAACCGCTGGGTTATCGTCGCGACGGATTATCTGACCCGTTATGCCGAGACAAAAGCTATTCAGAGAGGTACAGCAGCGGAGGTGGCCAGGTTTTTCATCGAAAATATTGTACTGAGGCATGGTGCACCAACCGTCGTGATCACAGACAGAGGAACCGCATTTACGGCAGCTCTTTTGGATCACGTCCTGATGCTGAGTGGAACAACGCATCGTAAGACCACTGCCTACCACCCACAAACAAACGGGCTGACGGAGCGTCTGAACAAAACCATTGAAGACATGCTTTCGATGTACGTAGACATAGAACACAAAAATTGGGATGAAATCTTACCATACATAACGTTTGCGTACAACACGGCCAAGCAAGAAACGACCCGCATGACCCCAGTTCAGCCTCGTTCATGGACGAGAAGTACGAACTATGTTAGATGCGATGCTGCTGCACGAAAGTGACGACATCGACCCAGACGCCAACACGTTTACGGAACGCGCGGAAGAAGCTAGACAACTGGCACGTTTACGGATCCGCCAGCAGCAAGAGTACGATGCAGGCCGCTACAATGCTCACCGCAGAGCAGTTGTCTATCAAACTGGCGACAAAGTATGGATTTGGACACCCGTACGGAAACGAGGACTATCAGAAAAGCTCTTAAGAAGATACTTTGGGCCATACCGAGTGCTGCGACAACTGAGTGACGTCACTTACGAAGTTGTTCCCGACAATTCGTGTAGTACCAATCGTCGCCAGCACCATCCTGAACTCGTTCACGTAGTGCGCATGAAGCCTTACGTGAGCGAGTGATTGCGTGAGACTTATATTTTAACAAAAACTGCATTATTGACTTCGCATCGGGTCGATGCTCTTTGAGAGGGAGGCAAATGACCCGTGTCTACATGTGGACAAAAACGATGATGGGGGGATTTAGCGGACACCAGGTAGTGGGCCTCTGGCTTGACGCGAGAACGAAGAAGATCTTGTGGCTCAGCTGTTGAGAACACGCTGCTTTTGCTGCCTCAAGGCGTACTTGTGCTTTGTTCGCGTTGTACTGCGACAATATATATATATATATATATATATATATATATATATATATATATATATATATATATATATATATATATATATATATATATATATATATATATATATATATATATATATATATATATATATATATATATATATATATATATATATATATATACGGACTAAAAGGGCTTAGCTTAGTCCCGTATGCTTTCACATGAATAGACAGCGGCCGCCACGAATTTCGCAGAAAGAAGCGTGCTAGCTTTTTTTAGAAGCTGCTTACGGGTAGTTTAAAATAAAAACATGTGAGACCTTGTGCTTCATTCCAGCACTGATAGTCTAGAAAATACAAATCTTGCATTGCCATCTGATGCCGGAACTTTTATGTAGATTTATAGCATGTGCAAGTTAGCCATTGGAATACCTATTTTACTGAAGGTAGCCTTGATTTCTGAAATATGCGAAGACGTGTGTGTGCAACTAGGCGTGGTAGCTTACGACTTACGTGTTCCGCCCATCCCACCTTCGACTGTGTACATCTCTGACCATCGTCCGATTCTATTAGAACTAAAAATTCCATTTTCTTTTTCGGAGAAACCATGGCGTCTTGATGTTCGCGTCCTCCAGGACGCGCGCTCTCACTCAAATTTGTTCCGTGCAATACGCGTGTCACTCGCTGCGTCTGATTTATTTGATTGGGATGCGCTTAAAACGCAGTGGCGCCTGCACTGCTCAGTTGAAGGTCGTTTCCTTCGTCGTCGCGTTTCTGAGGAGCTGGCCGATACTGCAGCGAAGCTACGCATCGCATTGCGCGCTGAAACGCCGTCTCCCTTGATGCGAGCTTGGCAACATGAATTACGTGAACGCTTCCAGCGTTTGATTGCCACCACGTCTCTGGCGGCGGCTGCATGGCGTTGTAGGCACAACCCTTGTGCCCACCCCGAGGTGTTACGCTATGCGAGGCAATCGTGTTTTGGGCAGTCACAATCACCTGTTTTTACGACCATGCAGACACCACCTACACAGCCGCTTCCTAAGCGTGATCGATCTCTCTTTCTGGCACATTTTGAAGAGATTTCATGTTCGGCGATGCGGACAAACTGTGATATAATACCGCCTATGCTTAGAGGTTTCCCTCGCGTTCCTCGATAAGCTGCTGATTCTCGGCACGTCCCTCCATCAGTTGAAGAAGTAAAGGCAGCAGTACAATCTATGAAACGGGGGACAGCCCCTGGGACAGACGGTTTTCCAGTTGAATTTTACTTATCATTTTGGAATGAGCTTGGTACTGCATTAACCGCGGTTATCCGGCGATGTTTCGAGGATGATGTCTTTCCATCAAGTTTTCGAGATGGACGCATTGTGCTTATTCCAAAAGGTGATGCTTCTGTTAATTTTGAAAATTGGAGACCTATCACACTTCTTAACATTCACTATAAGATATTCGCGACGGGGATCGTTCAACGTTTGAAGGCTCTGTTGAACACCCTGGTGGGTCATCACCAGGCTTCATCTATGCCTGGACGGGAAATACACAGTTACCACCAGGGATATCATAGCCTATACTCTGTCGCGATCTGCGCGTGGTCTCCTTGTGTCTGTAGACCAAGAGAAAGCATTTGACCGACTAGAGCACACGTATATCTTTAAAGTGCTCACAGCCCTTGGTTTTCCCGGTACTTTTGTTGAATTAATTAGACATACCTACTCTGGTATAAAAAGCACACTAGTTCTAGGTGGTTGGGAGAGTGCTGCCTTTGCTATTACACGTGGGGTCCGTCAAGGATGCCCCTTGTCTCCTGTTCTATTTTTCCTCAGCCCTGAGCCATTTTTGTGTGCTCTAGAAGCATATTCGCGTGTCCAGGGTCTTGCGCTTCCCGGCAGCAGTACCGTAAAAGTCACAGCTTTTGCTGACGACATAACCCTGTACCTTTCAGATGAAGATAGTCTTTCTCATATCCTGCGTTTATTCTCCCAGTATGGGGACATTTCAGGTGCCACGCTAAACCTCTCTGAATCCCGGTATTTGTTCATCGGCTATCCCAACTCCACACTTAGGTCCACATCTCTTCTTCAGCCGGCTGCGTCTCTTCGCATTTTAGGAATTCTATACAACCACTACGGCATTTGTAACTCCGTTTGTTCAAACGCCCTCGATGAAGTAAAACAAGAAATTGAGAACGCCCGGGAATTCGACTTCCCGCTTCTTGAGCAGAGGTATCTTGCGCAGACTGTGTTCTGCGGTCGCATTTGGTACCTTTCTCACGTGGAACAGCCGCCTTTAGGCATCGTGAGGTCATTGAAGTCTGCCTTGTGTTCCTTCTTTTAGTCTGGCGGCACTGAGTTGGTTTCTCGTGCGGCGTTAGGATAGCAGCGTTCCCAGGGAGGTTTTGCTTTCCCTTTGGTATCAATACGCTGCCGGCTATTGGCCCTGCGCTTCCTGTTGTGCCTCGTACAAGGAGAGGAATCCCCCGCGCGAACTCTGGCATATTATTTTCTAGGCACTCACCTTCTATATTTATTGCCTAATGTGCGCCTTAACCAGGGCCCACAATCATTAGTACTTCCTTTGTTTTATGCAACAGCTGTCACGTTTTTTCGTCATATCCAGTCGACTTGCCCTGATTTAGATGTGTTAGACAATTCTATCGTTGACACAACAGCCACGTTTTGTTCCCGTTAGTTCCTCCAGCACGCCGCACCCGCTCTAGTCGTGTGTCTTGGAGCACGTTGACGGCATCATTTCTACCTGGCCACCTCCGGGACTTCATGTGGCGGCTTGGGTGGGGCGTTCTTCCTACCCTTGACCGCCTAGAAAGGTGGAGAATGGTCCAGTCATCAACATCTCCGAACTGCTCCCTACAAGAAACAAATCAGCATGTGTTAAGGCAATGTGTCGTTGCTCGTGTTTTCTGGAGGGCTGTGCATGCACGATTTCGTGGCCTCGGAGTAAACCGTTTTGTTTCTTCTGGACGTTGTTCTCGAGGCCGCTTTGCCTGCCTTCTTATTGTTGCTAGTGCCTACTGTCTTTGGCGTAACCGTTGTGAAGCTGTTGCAGCAGGTCGTCGCCGCCGTGCTCTCTTCCCGATTTTGGAGCGACTGTACAAAGAAATAATATCTGTGTTGTCGGAGGAACTCTTCTTTCTGGGTGAGGAGGAATTCCTTCGACACTGGTCCTGCCGTTTTGTGTTCATCTGTGAGAGACGTGTAAGGCTTGTTTTCAGGCCTGCCTGGTATTGGTAGGTTAATCTTTGTTTAGTACTCGTACAAATACCTTGTAAATACTATGTAAATATATGACATATTGATCTCAACATTTCATTTGTGTGTTCTTCGTTTACCATGTATTGTGCATATGTAGACATAGTTTTTTTTTTTTTTGGGGAAAGAGGCTCTTGCTCGAGTCTTGGCACATTCAGCATACGCCTGCCAACGTAAACCGCTCGCTGGGATCAATGCCTTCGGTGAACGTTCACGGTCTCCGAAACGTGGTGGAAAGGGAAAGCCGGAGCCGTGGTGAGAGAACACGACGCGACGACACTTTCATCACCAAGACAGTCACCCCCTGAGGAAGGGACCGAGTCGGTCTCGAAACGTCGGACTCTATTTGAACTGTGGCTGGAGCAATTTCAATTTTCTAGACATTGTTTTTGTAACAATTCCTGTTTAGTTGGGTAAGTTGTGTATGTTGTGTTCCGTTTACATATGTACACGTATCTTTATGTAACAACTTTTGGTGTGTCTGTGGATGTTGTGTTTCTTCGCATTGTTCTGTTGGATTGTAATTGATGTTCACTGTCTGTGAGAATAAATTTCTCTAAACCCACGGTAGCTGAACGGTGATAGCAACACACCGCGAAGCAAAAGCACGTCTCAAGTATTTCCAACCAATATGACCACAGTTCTCAATATCATGAGAGCACAATATTAACGTTATTTGCAAGCACATGTACAGGTCAAAATTTTCATTGCAATAGCAATTATATGATGGACACTCTCGGCTGGACTGTGCCGCCGGCGTTATATATATATATATATATATATATATATATAATATATATATATATATATATATATATATATATATATATATATATATATATATATATATATATATATATATATATATATATATATATATATATATATCATCATCATCATCAGCCTGACTACGTCCACTGCAGGACAAAGGCCTCTCCCATGTTCCGCCAGTTAACCCGGTCCTGTGCTTGCTGCTGCCAATTTATACCCGCAAACTTCTTAATCTCATCTGCCCACCTAATCTTCTGTCTCCCCCTAACCCGCTTCCCTTTTCTAGAAATCCAGTTAGTTACCCTTAATGACCAGCGGTTATTCTGTCTACGCGCTACATGCCCGGCCCATGTCCATTTCCTCTTCTTTATTTCAACTATGATATCCTTAACCCCCGTTTGTCCCCTAATCCACTCTGCTCTCTTCTTGTCTCTTAAGGTTACACCTACCATTTTTCTTTCCATTGCTCGCTGCGTCGTCCTCAATTTAAGCTGAACCCTCTTTGTAAGTCTCCAGGTTTTTGCTCCGTAGCTAAGTACCGGCAAGATACAGCTGTTATATACCTTCCTCTTGAGGGATAGTGGCAAACTACCTGTCATAATTTTAGAGTGCTTGCCTAATGTGCTCCACCCCATTCTTATTCTAGTTACTTCAATCTCGTGGTTAGGCTCTGCGGTTATTACCTGCCCTAAGTAGACATAGTCTTTTACAACTTCAAGTGCACTATTACCTATCTCGAAGCGCTGCTCCTTTCCGAGGTTGTTGTACATTACTTTCGTTTTCTGCAGATTAATTTCAAGACCCACCTTTCTGCTCTCCTTGTCTAACTTCGTAATCATGAGTTGCAATTCGTCCCCTGAGTTACTCAGCAATGCAATGTCATCGGCGAAGCGCAAGTTACTAAGGTATTCTCCATTAACTCTTATCCCTAACTGTTCCCATTCTAGGCTTCTGAAAACCTCCTGTAAGAACGCGGTAAATAGCATTGGGGAGATTGTGTCTCCCTGCCTTACACCTTTCTTTATTGGTATTCTGTTGCTTTCTTTATGAAGCACTATGGTAGCAGTTGATCCCCTGTAGATTTCTTCCAGAATGTTTATATATACGTCATCTACGCCCTGATTCCGCAGTGTCTGCATGACGGCTGATATTTCTACTGAATCAAACGCCTTCTCGTAATCTATGAAGGCTATGTATAGTGATTGGTTATACTCTGAGCATTTCTCTGTTACCTGATTGATAGTATGAATGTGGTCAATTGTTGAGTAGCCTGTTCTAAATCCTGCTTGTTCCTTCGGTTGATTGAATTCTAATGTTTTCTTTACTCTGTTAGCAATTACCTTTGTAAATAGCTTGTATACTACAGAGAGCAAGCTGATCGGCCTGTAATTCTTCAAGTCCTTGTCATCTCCTTTCTTGTGTATTAAGATGATGTTAGCGTTCTTCCAAGACTCTGGTACCCTTCCCGTTAGGAGACACCTCGTAAATAGGGTGGCTAGTTTTTCTAACACAATCTGTCCTCCATCTTTCAGCAGGTCTGATGTTACCTGATCCTCACCAGCAGCTTTGCCTCTTTGCATGCTCTCCAAAGGTTTTCTGACTTCTTCTATTATTACTGGTGGGGTGTCATCTGGGTTACTGCTAGTTCTTATAGTATTAAGGTCGTGGTTGTCTCGGCTACTGTACAGATCTCTGTAAAACTCCTCTGCTATTTCAACTATCCTATCCATATTGGTAGTTATTTTGCCTTCTTTGTCCCTTAGTGCATACATCCGACTTTCGCCTATCCCAAGTTTCCTCTTCACTGCTTTGACGCTTCCTCCGTTTTTCAGAGCGTGTTCAATTCTCTCCATGTTATACCTTCTTACATCGCATACCTTACGCCTATTAATCAACTTCGAAAGCTCTGCCAGTTCTATTTTGTCAGTTGTACTTGAGACTTTCATGATTTGACGCTTCTTAATTAGGTTCTTCGTTTCCTGGGAAAGCTTGCCAGTGTCCTGTCTAACTACCCTGCCTCCAACTTCCACTGCACACTCCGTAATGATACTCGTCAGATTATCATTCATTGTATCTACGCTAAGGTTGGTTTCCTCACTAAGAGCCGAGTACCTGTTCTGCAGCAACACTATGAATTCCTGTACTTTCCCTCTCAGTGCTAGCTCATTGATTGGCTTCTTGCGTATCAGTTCCTGTCGTTCCTTCTTCAAGTCTAGGTGAATTCGAGACCGTACCATTCTATGGTCACTGCATCGTACCTTGCCAACCACTTCCACATCCTTCACGATTCCTGGGTGTGCAGTCATTATAAAGTCTATTTCGTTCTTATTTTCGCCACTAGGGCTCCTCCATATATATATATATATATATATATATATATATATATATATATATATATATATATATATATATATATATATATATATATATACATGAAAACGCAAGAAAGAATATAATCCAGAAAAAGACTCCGGCGCACAGGATCACTCGTGGAACCTCCACGTCGTGAATGCGAGACGTTAACCACTCAGCCACCAAGGGGTAACTCCTTCAACTTTTAAACGGCAAGCTATTTATATTTGCCACTTACCGCTGTTGGCGGGCATCTCGGAAGAGGTGGGGGGGGACTATTGTTCTTTCAGCATTATCAGCAAGATGGCGCAATGAGCGCACGGCGGCTCTCATTTCTTACGCGTTCTTCAGCCCGCGGAGGGGAGGGAGTGGACGGGGTGATGCGTGGACTATCTCTCGCGCGCCCTTATTGCACGGTGGGGAGGATAATACGTTTTGGCTGGCGTTAGACTTGCACTGGAGCGATTCTGTTGTATTTACTGGGTGCACAAATGTCGCTGCAATCATTGCATAGCGTCCATTTGTGAAAAGGGCACGCTTTTCAGACACAGCAAAGTAACAACTGAGACGCTTATTCGCGTTCATCTGTACCTGTGAGTACGTTTCGTGCGTCACTTGTGCGTGAGAAACGCGGGGCACGTTTCCATCTGCTTGCCATTCTGCGCGTGATCTTTCAATTTATTGCTATCGCGTCCATCACTTCACCTTTGTGGCAAAGCTGTGACTTTTTTTATAATATCCACACAAAGGCACGACCGATATTCATATAGAATTGTGGCGCATTGTTTTTCTGTCGCAGGTGGCGTCGAACAAAACGAGGGCCTGTGAGTGGTTGGACGCCAAGATCAAAAATATGGCGGTGGAGAAGCTGAGCAACGTCCGCACAGTCTTGTGGCCTTCGAAGAAGTTTCTGGCTGCGAACGTGCTGGAGGAAGTCTACAAAAGCTTTCCCGACCACGCTTCCTCGTTTACAAAGTTCTGGATTGAGACGCACCGCAGTCAACGCCAACTGTTCGGATCTGATGCGGCCGCTGAGGAGTTGGTGCTCGGCGACAATGCCAAGTTGCCGTACGTGAACTACGTAGACATGCTCAACCGTCTATCCCTCTCCCTGGGAGCGCTGGCACCACCACTTTACTATGCCGATGGCACCAACGCCATGTTGCATGGTGGCATCCTGTACATGTACGCCCGTGCCCTTTTGGGTGCCGTTGACAACAAAGGAATTATGGTAAGCATGTGACCGTTTCTTAACGAAACACATGGACAACAGTGAAATCGTAGATCAAGTGATTGGCTTTGTGGGGGACCCTAAGAATATTGATTGATTGATATGTGGGGTTCAACGTCCCAAAACCACCATGTGATTATGATAGACGCCGTAGTGGAGGGCTGCGGAAATTTCAGCCTCCTGGGGTTCTTAACGTGCACCCAAATCTGAGCACACAGACCTGCAACATTTCCGCCTCCATTGGAAATGCAGCCACCGCAGCCGGGATTCGATCCCGCAACCTACGGGTCAGCAGCCGAGTACCTTAGCCACTAGACCACCGCGGCGGGGCGGGGGATTCTGACGGTAAAGTGCGGCGGGGGCAATCGCCCACACAAAGCATGTGTCGGCACCACCACTCCCAACTCTGCAGTGCCTGTCGTCAATCTCTTACGATCGATTGTGACAGCAGTGAAACCACTGTGAGCACAAATGCACTGTATTCATGCTGTCATAGGGTTTTTGTCGTGGTAGTAACTACTAGTAACTATTAGTGACAACCCCCCCTCACCTCAAGCGACCGATTTTCCCTCCTCCCCCTACTAAACGTGAGAGGCTCGATCCATTCATTAATTGGCTATGCCACTATATGGAATAATCATCCCATTTTATGCCCAAAGTCTACTGTAGACACAAAGTGCTAGCTATTAGCTTTCGTAAGAGATGTTACAGCACTCTCATAATTCACGTGGTGTATTAACGTATGTTTGGGAGCGTTTATGAAGCTTTCCCTTGCCCTTCACAGTCGTGTACTTCAAAACACTGCATAACGCCGAATTAATGAGAGTACAGTAGAAGTTTGGGTGGATGGCCAATCTTTTAACATCGATGTAATGAAAAACTGACAATATTTCTAATGTACTTCTGAGGATTGCTGGCGGATCAGATTAGACACGTATGTCAGATATGACAGACGTACAAAACGTTGACCCGAGTCCCAAATACACAACTACATTGTATGGTCAGCTACTTTTTCGGTATGGTCAGCTATCGTCGGGGCTATTTTTTTCCGTCGTGGTCGCCATGAGTCAAATGATTATAATATCGTGCCATGTCGTCTGCTTCAAGTGCAAAAGAAACTTTGCTAGGGTAGCCGATTATGACGGCTCAACCAGGGAGAAAACGAGCCACCCATCTTCGTGCGAAAGCATGGAGGAAGAAAGCGCTACGAGGGTTCATCGCGTTACAATTTTGAAGCATAGTCTAACAATTTAGGTTAGAAATCCACTCTGGTAGCTTGATAGGCATGCAAGCGCTAGTATTGGTAGGCTCACTTTTTTTTAATATCTGCTGACAACACTGCGCTCTTCCAATCCTGCCAAGGAGGCGCAACGCGCTGGTCGGAAAGGGTGGCATCAGGTAGTGATGGCTTGCTAGCGGTATCACGTGAAGATTTCTCTTTTTTTTTTTCTCCTTCCGCCATGGGCGACAGCTCACGGGGGAGTCCCGGTGGAGGACCGGAGGAGGTAGGGGATTTAGGTATGCATGGCTCCCAGTAGGAGCCTTAAATGGCCGAACATGGTCGCGTGCACACTTTCTCATAGAGATCAGCAGACGGCTCAGATATTTGTATTTAATGTGTGCCTAGAGCACAGTTTGCAATGAATCAATAGAAAACCCGTATATCGATTCGCTCGGTGTCTCCTAAAACCAGTGTTTTGTGTAGTCACGGCAGGGCGGATGCTAATGGAATTACTAGGCTTAACTTGTATACGGGGGCGATTGGCTCCTATTGCGCTTAATCTTTCCACCTGAGGTGAAATTGGATATTTTTCTACCTTTCGAAGCATCTTGCTTTTTTTCAGTCTTTTCAGTTAAAGCTGCAGGCAATAACCGGTTAAAGGTGACTATTATAAGCGTACTCTCAACTACTGCACTACTTCCTTTTAGTTGACGAGCAGCGCTGGGCAGTATCGAAGATACATGTATCTAAGATAGTATCTCAGATACTTTTTGCGCATCTTGTATTTGTATCGCGATTCGTCTCGCAAGACGAGTATCTGTGGCTGTATTTACGTTACACTCGATAATGCATCATGCATCTTAAGATACAAGATACGGCAGTCGCAAAGCTACACTGATCGAAACAATAATCGCTGATCAAACTGCGCTCCTCAAGCTGGTACTGGGGCCACTAAGCCACCTTGATAAAACGAAGAGCAGAGACGTCATTTTACATTTACGTCAGCCTTCATCAGTCAGGGCAGGTGATGAGGTGTGCGTGGCTCTTTGGGGAAGCAGAGCGACACTACGGAGATCGCGCAGTTTCGACAGAAACTAAGTTCGCGTGCTTGTCCACGTGTTTGTTTGTTTGGTTGTTGTTGTTGTTGTTGTTGTTGTTGTTGTTGTTGTTGTTGTTGTTGTTGTTGTTGTTGTTGTTGTTGTTGTTGTTGTTGTTGTTGTTGTTGTTGTTGTTGTTGTTGTTGTTGTTGTTGTTGTTGTTGTTGTTGTTGTTGTTGTTGTTGTTGTTGTTGTAGATGTCTCTCCTTTTTAGTTTTGTCAGAGCCTTGACACTTACTCTTAGCCACTTACAAGCGCCGCGCACTACAATGCGTGGGGTGCAATGGCCGCACAAATTCTGATGCCGCTCTCCAAATGCTCAATACAGGTGACGCGCCTTATAGTGTAAGGTTTATTTGCCGTAGCTATCATGAGTGCCACCTGTAATATGAATCTGTTATGGCCACGTTTCAATGGAGTTGAAATGCTAGAGGAGCATGCACTGGGATTTTATTGCATGTTACAGAACACCAATCGGTCAAAATTTCCAGAGCTCTACGTACACTTAATCATCACATTTCAGGACGTAAAAACTGAAGGATTATTATTCAGACTACGCTCAGTACACGTTCTCTTGCTAACTTGCGAACTTACGGATGCACTAGCGAAAACGCTGGAATGGGCCATCACTGCTGTATAAATACAAGACGCGTGCTGCCTATGATAAGATTACCGTAGGCCGACGACACTGCCATCCCCAGGAATTCTGGACATCACATGTCGCGCCATCTCTCGGTGGCGGCCAGTCACGCCACCATAACTGAAGGGGAAGCGCAAGAGAAAAAAAATCATATCTCACGAACCAGACACGTTATTAATAACGACTCCCCGTTTATCATACTAAGCAACCACCGGAACATTTCAGGTCTAATTTCAATAACGTGCCATTAAGTGTCTTCCTTCCCAGACAATCTGAATATTTTTCCACACAGCCTATGGGAGCGGCCACAATTTTGGCACACTTTGGCATCTTTCAATATCGTTTGCGAAGCTTACAGGAGAGATTTCAAAAACTACTCTCGGTTTTGTGTTGGCCGATAAACTATCTTTTGATTTATACAATGCATTATTCTGTAGCTAAAGCCGTGTAGCTTCCTGGGTCGTTTTTGTGAACCTTAAAGACCCTTTCTGTTAGTATAAAGCTGGCTTTTCTGCAATGCACTTCACTTAACGGAGAAGCCAGCTAATACTTAGTAAATAGCTTGTTGCGTTTTCTTGCTTACGCTCTGATGAGGAAAACACGCACATGTGCAACTAGGGCCTCATTTCCACTTGATAAACAGCAGGTACCACCGTTAGTTGGGCGAATATGCAATGCAGAGAAGCAAACTTGCGGAATACGTAAAGTGATTATTTGTTGTTTCCAAGGCGCGCATTTTCATCGGGGTGTTTCAGAACTGCTCACGGCACTGACAATGTTTTTCAATGCATGTACTTTGTATTGAATTTACTTTCTCGCGTATCGCTCGTATAAAAAAAAATCATGAGGCTTGAACTGCGGTTTATGCGCAGATAGATGTACTCTGACAGCGACAATTATTGTCGCTGTCCGAGTACATTACGCTTTGCTTGCACTTTGAATTACTTACTTTTACCGGCACAAGTAAGCTGATTTATTTATTTATTTATTTATTTATTTATTTATTTATTTATTTATTTATTTATTTATATGTGGGGTTTAACATGCCAAAACTACGACATGATTATGAAAGACGCCGCAGAAGAGGGTTCCGCAAATTTTACCATTTGGGGTTCTTTAACGTGCACCCCAATCTAAGCACACGGGACAACAGCGTTTTCACCTCCATCGAAAGCACAGGTTAGCTAACTAGTTACATTTCTATCAAAGTGACGGTCGCTTTGTTCATAGTCACACCCACTAGGAAATACAATAGGCGTTAGACGTTTCTGAGGTGCACATGTTCTCTCGCTCAAGAAAATTGATGATGATTATATGTGGGGTTTAAAGTCCCAAAACCTCCATGTGATTATGAGAGACGCCACAGTGCAGGGCTCCAGAAATTTCGACCACATGGGGTTCTTTAACGTGTACCAAATTGGAGCACACAGGCCTACAGCATTTCCACCTCCATCGAAAGCTCAAAGAAATAATTGCCCGTTAGTGACTATTTAGATGACCCGCCGCGGTGGTCTAGTGGCTAAGGTACTCGGCTGGTGACCCGCAGATCGCGGGATCGAATCCCGGGTGCGGCGGCTCCATTTCCGATGGAGGCGGAAATGTTGTAGGCCCATGTGCTCAGATTTGGGTGCACGTTAAAGAACCCTAGGTGGCCGAAATTTCCGGAGCCCTCCACTACCGCGTCTCTCCTAATCACATGGTGGTTTTCGGACGTTAAACCCCACATATCAATCAATCTATCAAATGTGTGTTGTGAGTGTGTGGGCTGTGTATTGTGTTGATTGAGGCGAGTTCATTTGGGCAACTTGGTACACACTTTCACCAACACACGTGTTCATGGTACCGTTATCGCTCTGCAAGATTTTGTATTGCGTATAGAATATAAGAAAAATATTTTCCGCAGATTAACTCCCAAGGCGAGACCGTCACATCATTGATGAGTGACGACGTTCTGGACACATTCGAGCAGCGCACTCTGGGTTGCCTGCCTGGAAACGAGAGCATCTTTCCAGAGGTTCCCGCTATGGAAGTGGCCTATGCAGCCTTCAGGCTGAACTTCCATGTAAACGACACCCAATTGTCAGAAGTGTGTGGTAATACGCACGACACTTTTCGCTTCCGAGAATAAACATTCCTGTACAATTGTACTACGATTGCGATCTCAAGGAAGACGGGATATGACGAATCGATTATTTAGTTACGTCAGCACACCAATCTGGGCTGTCTTGCTTAAATGCTTCAGCTGTATTTTATTAAAGTGTCATTACCTGACATTGGCACGATTTTCAGTAGGCATAAGCAATGTAAGTCAGCATGGAGTGTCGAGCTAGCGCATATATTCCGGGTCCTAACTGTCACGCAGTCAAATTATTACATACATATAGGCTGGGCGTTATTCGAATAGCTCCTAGTAGGTGTTGTCCACAGTGCATCGGAGTGTCCAGTACTAAATTTTTGTTATGTGATATAATTAATCAGTAATTTGTAATTCAACAAGTTCTCACCTAGTTATCAAAATATCAATAAGGCATGTGTACGCATCTTAATATCGCATCTTACGGTGCCATTTTATACAGCGTACGGATAGCTTTCTCATTTAATCTGGAGGATAAATGAAACCCGCGCCATCTGGGGAAAAAAGCATAAAACTGGCCTCGTTTTCCTGTTGCACAAATGTGTCATGTTAGCTTTCTGCTGCATTATATTGCAGGAGTTAACGGAGGAGAAGGTGTTCTTCATCACCGCCTGCCTCTCCAGTTGCTCCATGACTCCAGCCGACAATCTCTACGGTGGAGACTGCAACAAGGCAGTGATGAACTTCGCCCCGTTCGCGAAGGCCTTCGGTTGCCCCGTTGGTTCCAAGATGAACCCAGCGACCAAGTGTTCCTTCTACGACTGAATGCGATGCACCTCCGTTTGGGACATACGTTACATGCCGCGTCTCTTCACCAATAGCGCCGACTTCCCCACGGTGTAATGCCTTCCTTATAAGGCGATGGTCGGCGTGTAGATTCGATTTGTTCTCAACCACGTGCACTACTTCCTTTCTTACGTGCTATTTCTTTCCAAAAGTGTTCCTCTTATTTTTCGCTCGTTACCTTCGGGAAGAGCACAAAGTGCCCCATCTTATGGCAACGTTGGCATTGAAAACTGACGACATTATTGGGCGGGGCGGTGCTCGTGTATGCAACGATTGAAGTTTTTTGCGCTATTTATTGGCAGTGCTTTTATTCGTGTGAAGCCCAATTATACTGTATATATTACTTTTAAAAAAATGCAGCAGAGTGTCCGTCTGTGCAACGTATTTTGAATTCGCCTGTTGACAAGGTATTGTCAGGGTACATTATATCTGCACTCTTTTCGAAATTCCTCCCGTGAAAGAGTGGGGCAAGGCAACGCCGACAACAAGCTGCTACTCTGGAGGCGAGTGCGCTGCATGCGGTGGCTGAACTGCTACGCAGACAGCAAGCTACCCCGGAGGCGAAGCTCGGGAAGCAGCAGCAAAACGGCCACGCCAACAGCAGGCCCACGAGTTGAAGGCACAGGCGGCTCAACGGCAAAAGCGCTTTGTATTAACTATACAGACGCGCTGCCGCTCATTTATATGCCATAGTGGGCAATGTCGAGGGTGCTTTACGGTAAGAACGACCATGAGTGCTTCTGCCACTCGCCATGGTTCACTTCGTGGAGATGGTAATGATGATGACGATAATGTTGATATGATGGTGGTGATGGCGATGGTGATAATGGTACCCTCTATGATAGCCTCATTCTCTTCTCCCACGCAGGTGTGTGCTCTCTTTCTCCCCTCTCCCCCTCTCCACCACAGGTTCGGCGCAGCAAATATTTGCAAATAACTCTCACTCTCTCACTAAGGGTACGCCTGTTGGTGGTACAAGCGTCGCGGCGCTGTATAAAGCTTGCGTTGGATGTGCTTCCGTCACTCTCTCTCTGTGTTCGTGCATTCTCTCTAACTTTCGTTGTGTGTTATTGCCAAGTCAAACGAAACAGAACCTTGATGCGCACCTACACGCGAAGCTTCGCATCCCACCATTGTTGCACGTAGGGGAAAATGATGTGCAATTTTTTACTTGAACACCAGCGACGGAACATCTGCGATGAAGCCTGACAATTTGCGGTTGAAGCACCGTAGGGTGCTTCAACAGCAGATTAGGGTGCACGTTAAAGAAACCCAGATGGTCTAAATTTCCAGAGCCCTCCACTACGGCGTCTCTCATAATCATATAGCGGTTTTGGGACGTTAAACCCCACAAATCAATTACGCTTGCCTATTGTCCGTGGTCCGGCGATGCTGATGACGCTGATAACGATGAATACGAAGCACGTTAGCACATGCAAGGTACCCGATGACGATAGTGACCATGGAATATTATCTTTCAGTCATAAATGAAAACGAACGTAAGGCACAGGGATTGGCGGCAAAGCGACAAAAATGACGAAAGACCCGGAGTTCGGGGACTCGTATGCTTGTTGGAGACTTAAACTTTGACACCAAGGACAACGATTGGCTGGTACAGTATATGACGCCTCGATACGCTTTGCAGTGCCTTTTTATGACTGGAAACCACCCACGACCACCAGAGGAATACGCATAGACCTCGTCTTTGCCAACTTCACACTATATTTGATAGAAGGACCACTGGCTCCACATTTCGCGAACCACAAGGCAGTAATAATAAAGGCGCAACGAAATCATCTTAATATCGCATCTTACGGTGCCATTTTATACAGCGTACGGATAGCTTTCTCATTTAATCTGGAGGATAAATGAAACCCGCGCCATCTGGGGAAAAAAGCATAAAACTGGCCTCGTTTTCCTGTTGCACAAATGTGTCATGTTAGCTTTCTGCTGCATTATATTGCAGGAGTTAACGGAGGAGAAGGTGTTCTTCATCACCGCCTGCCTCTCCAGTTGCTCCATGACTCCAGCCGACAATCTCTACGGTGGAGACTGCAACAAGGCAGTGATGAACTTCGCCCCGTTCGCGAAGGCCTTCGGTTGCCCGTTGGTTCCAAGATGAACCCAGCGACCAAGTGTTCCTTCTACGACTGAATGCGATGCACCTCCGTTTGGGACATACGTTACATGCCGCGTCTCTTCACCAATAGCGCCGACTTCCCCACGGTGTAATGCCTTCCTTATAAGGCGATGGTCGGCGTGTAGATTCGATTTGTTCTCAACCACGTGCACTACTTCCTTTCTTACGTGCTATTTCTTTCCAAAAGTGTTCCTCTTATTTTTCGCTCGTTACCTTCGGGAAGAGCACAAAGTGCCCCATCTTATGGCAACGTTGGCATTGAAAACTGACGACATTATTGGGCGGGGCGGTGCTCGTGTATGCAACGATTGAAGTTTTTTGCGCTATTTATTGGCAGTGCTTTTATTCGTGTGAAGCCCAATTATACTGTATATTACTTTTAAAAAAATGCAGCAGAGTGTCCGTCTGTGCAACGTATTTTGAATTCGCCTGTTGACAAGGTATTGTCAGGGTACATTATATCTGCACTCTTTTCGAAATTCCTCCCGTGAAAGAGTGGGGCAAGGCAACGCCGACAACAAGCTGCTACTCTGGAGGCGAGTGCGCTGCATGCGGTGGCTGAACTGCTACGCAGACAGCAAGCTACCCCGGAGGCGAAGCTCGGGAAGCAGCAGCAAAACGGCCACGCCAACAGCAGGCCCACGAGTTGAAGGCACAGGCGGCTCACGGCAAAGCGCTTTGTATTAACTATACAGACGCGCTGCCGCTCATTTATATGCCATAGTGGGCAATGTCGAGGGTGCTTACGGTAAGAACGACCATGAGTGCTTCTGCCACTCGCCATGGTTCACTTCGTGGAGATGGTAATGATGATGACGATAATGTTGATATGATGGTGGTGATGGCGATGGTGATAATGGTACCCTCTATGATAGCCTCATTCTCTTCTCCCACGCAGGTGTGTGCTCTCTTTCTCCCCTCTCCCCCTCTCCACCACAGGTTCGGCGCAGCAAATATTTGCAAATAACTCTCACTCTCTCACTAAGGGTACGCCTGTTGGTGGTACAAGCGTCGCGGCGCTGTATAAAGCTTGCGTTGGATGTGCTTCCGTCACTCTCTCTCTGTGTTCGTGCATTCTCTCTAACTTTCGTTGTGTGTTATTGCCAAGTCAAACGAAACAGAACCTTGATGCGCACCTACACGCGAAGCTTTCGCATCCCACCATTGTTGCACGTAGGGGAAAATGATGTGCAATTTTTTACTTGAACACCAGCGACGGAACATCTGCGATGAAGCCTGACAATTTGCGGTTGAAGCACCGTAGGGTGCTTCAACAGCAGATTAGGGTGCACGTTAAAGAAACCCAGATGGTCTAAATTTCCAGAGCCCTCCACTACGGCGTCTCTCATAATCATATAGCGGTTTTGGGACGTTAAACCCCACAAATCAATTACGCTTGCCTATTGTCCGTGGTCCGGCGATGCTGATGACGCTGATAACGATGAATACGAAGCACGTTAGCACATGCAAGGTACCCGATGACGATAGTGACCATGGAATATTATCTTTCAGTCATAAATGAAAACGAACGTAAGGCACAGGGATTGGCGGCAAAGCGACAAAAATGACGAAAGACCCGGAGTTCGGGGACTCGTATGCTTGTTGGAGACTTAAACTTTGACACCAAGGACAACGATTGGCTGGTACAGTATATGACGCCTCGATACGCTTTGCAGTGCCTTTTTTATGACTGGAAACCACCCACGACCACCAGAGGAATACGCATAGACCTCGTCTTTGCCAACTTCACACTATATTTGATAGAAGGACCACTGGCTCCACATTTCGCGAACCACAAGGCAGTAATAATAAAGGCGCAACGAAATCAGCTCAACATACCATACCGTTTCTGACCAATAAACAGTGTGTATAACTGTGTACATAGCTTTGTCACTCATTTACATGCGTGAGTGGGCAACGTCAAGGATGGTTTGGGATAACAGCGAATGATCTCATTGCTGCTTCGCCCACTCATCATCATTCATACCACGCAGACGAGGTGGTTCTATTTTTTGATACAATAGGCGCCACCACAGTGCAAATGGTGCGCCAAAAAACAGGGTCATGTTTCGGAGAGACTAAGAAAGACGAGAACTAAAACTAAGAAAAAAGACCGATCAGGTCCTTCCAATATAAAGCACCAGTGATACCTCGAAAATATTCGAGATAAACATAACGTAGAACCATGAACAGCACGAAGAGAATTTCGGCACTTGGCTTACATGGAAAATCAAGTGTGAAACAATGTAATCAGAAGTAATTACCGACAGAGTATACGATACCACATCTTTCAGGTAAACCGATATTCACATAGCGCTGGTTTCGCAATCATACTTCTGCTAAGAAATAGCCATATAAGATTACTTTAACTGTGAAGCATTTCTTATCGGTACCAAAGACCCTTAGCCTCTATCTATCTATCTATCTATCTATCTATCTATCTATCTATCTATCTATCTATCTATCTATCTATCTATCTATCTATCTATCTATCTATCTATCTATCTATCTATCTATCTATCTATCTATCCATCCATCTATCTATCTATCTATCAGTGGGGATTTAGCAAACGAACAGACTACCGTCCCAATACGCACGCAGGCCACCGCGAGAGGCAGCCTGTAGGGTCTCCTGAATGTCACAGTTAGCGCTTATTTTCATCCAGACTGCAACATCGTCCGTGCGAAATAATAATTTGAGAACTGGGTGTGCTGGACAGCGGCATCATGTCGAGACTGAAAAAAGAAGGTATAAGACTGATTCCTAAAACATCGCGAGCCTATGCTACGCTATATGCATGCTGTTATGCATGGAACTGGTGCCGAGGCACCCAAACCCCCTTGGAGACACCCTCGCCAGCGCGTGCCATGGGGCCGCTCCAGATGCTCATGAATGCTCGATAGCTAAATGGCGATACTATACGATACTGTCCGACAGCAGTAACGTTATTATTGGAAAGGCTGGAACATTTTAAAAAAGCAAGAAAAATCACGCTTACGCATCGCAGACATCGCAGACCCAAAGGAGAGTGTGTGCCGATTCGTAAATTTATAATCACTTCGAACTCAAAGTATGTACATTGAATACCCGCCAGCTGTGTTGGCTCTCTTGGTTGATAATTATTTCTTACGAAATTAAACACCAGCTGATGTTTCCCGAGTGTTTAATTGAATAGCGTTTCTTCTCACTTTTTAGTATTATGCTTGCCATGATATAAACGTGAATATAAGGACAACAAAGAAAATCAAGTGCCGTCACTGCACGTGCACTCGAGAGCGTCAGTTCCACCGAGATCGTGTCAGAAAAGCAGGCTGCCACGTTTCTTTTTGAGTTGAAACCTAACCTTAGAACGCCACTCCAGTAAGTAACCCGTCGTTTTTCGCTGCCATTCTGTTCCACGTCTAACTCTGAAATATAGCGTGTCACATCTATTGGTGGCTTCTTCTGGCTTATTTTTTCAAGAATAGCTGAACCTAGTGTGTTGTTACTTGTCCTAGGCCTAGCGGTAACTCTTAAGTGTAACTTGATGTTTTTTTTTTTACGCGAGCAACTGAGAGTCAGTTTTTTGACGCGCACTAACAGCACTACGGAACGTCCTGTGACCATGCTAAACGGTATCGCACTGCCGTTATTAAAGCTCTTCGCATACGGACCTCCTTCAATGTCGGTGCATCGATACCGAGGGTGCTGTTTAGTGGCGAAATTCACTCGGGTTTGACAAGAAAGTGCTTTGAAATACAAAATAAATTTCTCCCAGTTGAGAGTACGCATAATATTAAAAACTCGAAACAAGCAATGAACCAGAACAGCCAACGTGGCATATATTATTGATGCACAGTGAAGCTAGTTGATCTGGCAGACATGTGTACATCCCTTGACTATAAGGCAGAATTGTTTAAGTATAATTCTTCATTGCAGGTCACCAGCACTTTTCTTAAATTTCGCCGTTGCGAACTCTGGCCAATGTGGGTGAAGACACAAGCTGCTTAAGCGTTTGCTGTATCGACGACTACTGCGTGCCTAGGTGTGCTTACACGTCCATCTTGGACATGACATCGCCTTCAATCGCTGGCTTTCCTGGGATCCCGTTTCCGTCTGGGCTGCCCCTACGATTCGTAGGCGGACCTCGCAGCCTCCGTGGCGCGGATTTCTGGTCCGAGCTTGACAAATGCACTGAACTCGTATGTCGAGGTACATCAGCTTCACGCCCTTGCAACACAGCACTGATGCAGCTCCAGCAGTTCACGAAGCAGTTCATGCGCATCGTGGACGTTCGAGTGACCGAAAAGATAACCGCGCTTGAACAAAGCCACCTGCCTGAACCGCGCGTTGCGATGAGTGACAACGATGCAGAGATGTACGCGAGGAACAGCGAGAACTGCGACAACGAGCAGCTACAGCCATCGGCCGTCGAACAAGACATGGGGAAAGACCTCCATGTCATCCATCATGGAGCCGTAGATACAGCCCACGTAACCTTGTCCGTAATGTGATCTCCCACAGCTGTAATCGCGGTGGATTGTGCTCCACGTGTGGGCGTCGTCGGGGAGTGGGGGCTTCGCCTCCCTCGGCGACCACAGCTGCTGTTTTCACTGCTGCGGTCACGCGTGATGTACAGAAGAGCACGCTCATTGGCAAGCCCACGGGAATAGGTTTCCATAAAGCGTCCAGCCAGTCATCTGCCTGGGCTTCAGCTTTGGAGCCATTTACAGTCAATGCGTTAGATGCTAAGTCATCGACGGTAAGGCTCCAAGGCATGGCTGAAGAAAATCCCAGTGTCTATTTGGTCGCAGAAGCACGCTCCGCCTGGAGGTTCCCCTGCAGCTCAAAGTTCAGGGCTCGTGCTTTTTCCGAGAAAACTGCAGACAAGTCAAGGCCTGATGTGTGTCAGCGTGTTTAATGTTTATAGCTTCGATATATATCTAAATTATGGTACAATAAAATACAATATTTGTGCGAACAAAGTAGTGATACTCATTTGAAACTGATCGAACACCCTCCACAGGAGGGTAATCGTTTAGTGCGTGCTGCATATTTGTTGATTTTACGGTGACGACGATTGAATAATAAGCCGTCATTTCTGTTTGCTAGAAAAAAATTTAGCTAGGATACTTCAAGTAATCATAACCATCCCTTTTCAAGTATTCTGTCTTCATGAGCCTGAACAAAGGCAGCGCTTGATTGTTGTCCGTTACATCTAAAGTGGGGCTGAATATGTTGAATATTCTTGATTATTACAAAACTTTTTTGCTGGTGGTCTTACGTATCCAGAAATTTGGCACATCGCTTTTAGTTCGCTGGTTTTACCACCACGTTGCGTACAGACCAACTTTGAAAACTGGTGCGATAACGTATGCAGCACAGCAGACAAAGTGGCCAAACATAAAAAAAATTGTTCGATGGCGATAATTCGCAAGCGAGAGCGAACTGTGATCGCTGACTGATAAGCGCAAAACGCGTACACGAGCGGTCGGTTGGTTGCTCGATTGTGAATCAAGTGTTTTTTAAAGACCATAGTCTATGTTGGGCACCCTCGACAAAACATTTTGGTCTATCTATCTATCTATCTATCTATCTATCTATCTATCTATCTATCTATCTATCTATCTATCTATCTATCTATCTATCTATCTATCTATCTATCCGTCTTTCTGTCTGTCTGTCTGTCTTTTTGTCTGTCTGTCTGTGCATTTGTCTGTTTGTCTACCCTTAACGGTGCCGGGTACTTTAAAAGGCACCAGTCGATACCATAAACGGCCAACCCCATCCGCAGCACCCACCAAAGTTGCTCAAGGTCCAGCGTTTATACTTGCGTGATTGTCAATTAAAAACGGCCCCGTATCTGCTTTTTAATCTGCAAATGTCGTCGAAAGACAATAGTCTTGCGCGTGCAGAGATCGAACACAACATTTATTTGATGTTCTGCGCATGAAAATTGTTGAATGGTATTCTGGGGGTGCTGCGTTAGAGTGTCTCGAGCGTGCAGCGGAGGCGAACGAGCACATCAAGTCACATCACACGTGAGACATGAGCGCCATGTGGAATTTTTTTTGGAAAACGAACCACGTGGCTCTCAGATGGGTGTGGGCGCCCGTCTCAGAGGTCATAAGGTGTAGAACGCAAGGCGACGGGTAGGTGTCACCACCGTCTCGTCTTCATAAAGCATTGGAAAACACCGGCATTTTCGTGCAAACGTTGGATGGTCAGCGCAGTGTGATAAGCGCTATGGTCTTTAATATTACTTATGTATGCCCTTTTCAGGAAAAGACGCATATGTAGAATACATAAGTGTTGTTGTGGTGCCCTAGACATGCGCAATAATTGCTTTTTAATTCACAATTGTACATGTATGATCGCTGAATCTTGAGCAACATTTGTGGGTGCTGTGGATGGTGTCGGCCGTTTCGGCAGCATCGGGCCGTTGGATGGTGTCGGGTGTCGGCCCGATGCTGTTAAGAGTGGACAAACACACATTTATACAGACAGACAGACAGACAGACAGACAGAAGGACAGACAGAGCAAAATTTTTGCGTCGAAGGTCCCCAAGAAAGGCTATCGTCTTTAAAAGCAATTGTCGTGCATATCTGAGGCACCATAACAACACGTTAAAATTCTGTAAGTGCGTCTTTTACTCGAAAAGGTATACATAAGTAATTCTAAGGATCGTAGCGTTTATCACGCTGCACTGACCTTGAAACGCTTGCACAAAAAGGCGAGCGTTTCCAACGCTTTGCTAAGACGACACGGTGGTGGACATACCCCTCGCCTTGCATGCTACACCATATCACCTCTGAAATGGGCGCACGCCCATCTCAGAGCCACACGCTTCGTTTTCTGGAAAGACTGCCAGATATCGCTCATGTCTCACGTGTGACGTGACTTAATGCACTCGTTCGCCTCTGCTGCCCGCTCGAGGCACTCTTAACGCAGCGCCTACAGAATAACATTAACCAATTTTATTGCGCACAACATCGAATAAATGTTTTGTTCTCTCTCTTCACACGCAAGACTATCGTCTTTCGACGACATTTGCAGATTACATGCAGATACGGGGCCTCGAGTACGCACCCGAAAGCCACCTGTTCGACCCCGGCCGCCGAGGCCATATTTCGGTGGAGGCAGAATGGTGGAAGCGCGTTTATATACTGTGTGATGTCAGTTCAAGTAAAATAGCACCAGATGACATAATTTCACTGAGCCCTACACGATGGCATCCCTCATGATCTTGTCATGGTTTCGGGGCGTACAACCTCGGATGATAATTGGATGTACACAACCATACACTTCTTTGTTTCAATGGCTAAGTGGTCTACACATTGAGTAATATGTGGGGTTTGACGTCCTGAAGCCACCATATGATTATGAGAGACGCCGTAGTGGAGGGCTCCGGAAATTTCGATGCGATCTGCACAGCCCCATCAGGTATTGTTTCGAGACCCGGCTATTTCGGCCACTTTTGTTTAGAACGAAGAACGCGCAAAAGCAAGTTTGAAGATATATCGCTGGTCCCATTTCCGTGCTGCTACTAGTGTAATCGTTTCTTGGCGCACCTTGCTGAAGAAGAGCGTGGTGAGATTTTAACGTGGTAATGTTTCTTGAAAGATACCTGGTAAGAGCTATTGACGAGATAATGATAAAGAGGTTCTTTCGCTGAAATTCTCGTGTTGGCGTTGTTTGTTGTGAGTGAAAAACTGTCTTGTGCGGGACCAAAATTCGAGAAATATGCAATAAATTATAAAAACATTCAAAGTCTGCGAGAAGATTGAACCCGGATCATTTCCGTAGTAAGTGGGTGTTCTGCAACACTGTCTCGCGTTTGCTTCCGAACATGATGAAAATAACTTCCTTTGCTTGGAAACACGCCGTGCCTCTGCTTCGCAATAGTCAGTCAGTCAGTCAAGAACTTTAATATATGGTCCTGAGGAGTTTAAGCCACCAGGGTGCCCACGTGGGACATCCTAGCAGCCGCTACCGTAGGCGACGCCCGAGTCGGGGCGGGAACGTGGTGGCGTTCCGCCAGTTCTTGGGCCCTCTGGACTGCCTTAAGTTGGTTTCGGCTGCTTCGCAATACAATCAGAAATTTTGCGTGCTACAAGAGCGCATCACTATCGGGCGTCAGAACAAGTGTGTGATTAAAACGCGCACCTTGCTAATCCCACGATTTATTCACGTACTTTGCGGGGCCCAAAAAGTTTATTCACTATCTCACTCACTCACTCACTCGCTCGAAACATGTGATTATCATAATGACTTTGTGATTTAAAGCCTGTTACCCACTACAAAAGGCACACATGTTTCCGCGCCTATCCCCTTAAGGCCACGTAGTGAGTGCATAGCTTGTTCGAAAAGGTTTCATACACTAACCCCCGTTTTCTAGAACGTCCCTTCACTCAACGCTTCACCTTCACTTGAGAAAGCCGATGGAAGCGCCCTCCCTTGGCACGGCAAGTCACTGCATATCAGCAATAATGTGGTTCGAATCTCGAGCAGCACAGCGTCATTTTCAGCCGAGAAGTGGCGCAGTGCTCCACTTTGTCAATTAAGGGTTAAAGTCGAGTCGAGGAGCGCTTGTGAATACGGGGGTAAAGACTGAAGCACGCACTGGGGACAAGAGATCGCTATCACGTTACACTTTTAAAGGTGAAGCTTGAGTATTTCCTTTTTTTTGTTATTGCTTGCTTTACGCGCTTATTGGTGAATTTTTAAAACAGCCACTAATTGTGCATTTCAATGTTTTACTCTGGTGCGATTCCACACTTCTGCGACGCAAGATTACACGCGTTAAACGGCCTCCTCACAGCATATGACATTATTGGTTGGTAAAACGTTTATTGGAAGTCCGGCAGAGCTTTCGCTGACCGGGGCTTAGGTCTCCCGCGTGGGGACGTCAATAACTTGTCTGACCGCCACCTTGCGGGATTGCTCGACGGCCCAGAGTTGTCGCCGAGGCTGGTGCTGCACTGGGCAGCAGCCCACCGCGGCGGAATGGTTCCGGACTTAGCACCTTGCAGATTTCCGGCGCAGTCACCGAGCATGTGATTTAATGCGGCCACCTCAATATGGCATATCTTGCATATATTGTTCGGATATATTTTGGGGTATAGTGTGTTAAACAGCGATGGGTTGGGATACGCGTGCGTCTGCAGCTGTCCTAGAGCCACCGCCTGCATCCTGTTCAGCTTCTCGCTGGGTGGAGGAAAGGTTCGGCGTGCCAGGTAGAAAGCCTTGGTAATTTCATTATAAGTCGTCAAACGGTCTATGGTGTTTCCCCATAGAGGACGGTCACCGGCGCGGTTCACGAGCTCGTGCACCTTGGCGTGTGCCGTCTCGTTTAGGTTGCGGTGTGTCTCCCATACCTCTCCCATGTGAGCCGGGAACCACAGGAGTCCGGTTCGGAACTCTGTCTCTTGATAAAATTTTCTATTTCGCAGGACTTTTGCTGCTCGTTGCGAGATCCATCATTTGGCGAAATTTCTTACCGCTTGTCTCGAGTCACAGAGGACAGTAGTGCATGACGGATCCGTGAGCGCGTTATTATACTTTTTGTTTCGCACAGTTTTGATCATTGGCATGGCTGTGTGTTATAAAAACACCTGTTTTTCGTGCAGAAGTACTTGGTTCAATTCATGCATGAGCTGAATATAATTATTATTCATTTATTTGCATCTATGTCGACAAACCACGACACATGGGCTGACACCACATTTTCGCAAGAAACTCAATCTTTTTTCATGTATTCAGCCACCAATAAATAAGAACTTGCTGCTCCAAAAACACAAAGTTGGTGTAATAACTGTACTGCATGCATCGTTTCCGTTAGTGACGCTTCGAATAACACTATAACCCTTTTTAAAAAAATTGTGCGGCATAGATGGTAGTAATATTAGTAATATCATTGATAATATTATATTAATGGAAGCAGTTATATTGATAATACAATATGTATTATTCTTATATGATTATTGTATGGCCTTTGTTGTTGCTGTTCAAAAGTTTATTGAAATTTGCGTAGGGATCGGCTGGTAGCTTTACCAACGACTCTAACAAACGGATCTTGCAAGCGAACGAACGGCGCCCTCCAGCAATGTGCGGAATAGACAGACCTGATACGTCACAGGAGAAGAAGACCCACTATGGCGTTCGTTCCTCTTCACTTCATTTTTTTATTTTTCGCTAAATCTGGCAGTGGCGCAATGCAGCGAGTCCAGGTCCGTGCTTTTCTTAAGTTGTGTAAGTCAAACGCTTAGGTGTCATTCATTCATTCATTCATTCATTCATTCATTTATTCATTCATTCATGACTATCAGCCAAGTAGATGAAGAACAAGAACAAGAACAAGAAGAAGAAGAAGAACGAGGAGGAGCAGGAGAGGTCGGCCTTTAAAGAGGGTTTCTGGCCTGCTACTTCAAACGAGGGTAAGGGGAAAGAAAGAGGAGGCTATGATGAGGGTTGATTGCCGTATAGCACAATGAGTCACTGCACACAGTGTTTCGTTCGGTGTGGCACACGCACAAAAGTCTCCACATTATCAAATTTTTTGAAGACGGGAATCTAAACCTGTCCTGCTTCGAAATGCGAGCAGGCTCTTTAAACTGCGTTGAGCATGATCCACACGTTCCCAAGAACCCAAAAGTTTCTCTTTCGAAAAGGGTCAACAGTCTAGGTCTTCTGTGACGCACTTAAAAAATTGTCTTTCAACTGCGTATAAAGGGCACACACACCCACTGTCAGCCAGGGTTATAACTAGAAGGTGGCAAGGTGGCTTTGCACCCACGCACTAAATTCTTTTACATTTTGTACGTGTCTATGGACGCCACACATGTAAGCACGGATAAAACTTGCAAATAGTAGTCGTACGCCTCCCAGAAGTGATTTCTGGCTACACGCTTGAATCTGCCCCTTGCTTGGTGAGGAATTCGCAACAGACACTTAAACGGCCCCATTCAAAACTCTTTCCTTAAAAGTGTGGTGGTTTTCGCTAGTTGGTATCACATGACGGTAAATATAACGCGAAAACAGAACAACGACAAAGGGACAACAAGGAGCGCTCGTCTGCTTGTTGTCTCTTTGTCGTCGTTATGTTCTCGCACTATATCTACCGTCTTTCCCTACATTGCAGTAATTCTTTTTCAAAAGATAAAATGTAAAAATGGCTAATTTCGAAAATATACTTTATTGCTTAGGTAAAGAGTAAAGCGACTTGTACAAGTAATCGAACACAACAGTACAAGCAGATTAGGAACGGGGGCTTTTCAAGATAACTTAAGCTATTTATGCCTTCCTTTTCGAACTCTATCGACAGTGCACCTCAGCACGATGGCGTTCAAAACGTCCATCCTGAAAGGTTTATTTCTATAAAGTGCGACTGGGACGGCTTTTGCGCTCCCAAAGTAGACTACCATGTTAAACACTGTTTCTCAACAGATCTGAGATGCTTCCCTGCTCACCTCTAGTTGAGTACCAAGTATTTACTCCAAATCGCTGAAGACACACAACGAATTCCTGCATTATGTCAAAGAGCGACCTTGCCATGTCGTAGGAACAGCTGCTTACAGCTCTCCCAAGGTACCGTACGGAGTTCTGTTAGTCGTCTACTATGTGTTCTATACTTGCGGTTTTGGTGATATTACGGGGTATTTCTGGAATAGCTAATACATAGTGGTCACACAGTGCCTTCTGATATTGCGATCGGTTCTAGTGCATGTTGAAAGCAAGCGTGCCTAGCTTTTGAAATTTGATTCTGGAATTTACGTGGAGCCATTTATAGTTCAGTCGTGATGGTATACTCGGCGTCAACATTTCTTCACAGCAATGTGGAAGCTGCAGAACCAAAAATTCACTAGAAAAAAAATTCCGGGTTTCTTTAAGCTGGCAGTTCTCAGTAAGATGAAACTCGATCGATACAAATGAAACTTCTTTTTTTGCGCGTTTTGTTTTAAAAAACGGCAGATACCACGTACTGTGGCAATCGATTATATGCGAAGTACGAATGCGAAATGCTGTTACGTCATTTTAAAATAAGCACAACGTTTCGCGGTGGAGGGAAATGATACCGTACAAGTTTTCCGTGTCATGATTATCATGTTTGAATGTGTTCCTTACCTTCGTTATCTAATCACGTCACGGGATAGCTAATATGGTATATGTGGAGCTAGGGAAACGGCCGCGAGCGCATCATGAAGGGCCTAATATAATTCATTGTAGCGTTGACGCACGCGCACGCTGGGCACAGTGACGCTACGTTAGCAAAACGCGAGCACTCTATAGTCTGACGCCAGGTGCGACCAGCGTCCGTCGGCGCGGCCCAACAGCAACCGGCGCGAAATGCGACATCCTGCATTTCACACCGATGCGTTACCTCGACAACAATATCTCCCCCTTTTCATGACGAAGGGACACCGGACGCAGTGAAACCTGCATGCCTCAAAGCAACGCAGCGCGGCGCGCGCCTGCGAGTATATGGCCGGACCAGCGCCTGGCGTGGCGACGCCGGCGTGACGCGACGAAATAAACGCCTGTGAACACGCGCACCGCGTCACCTTGAAATGTATTGGCGCTTTGACTGTGGCATGTAGTGATATTCTCACATGAAACACATCCTAGGATTATCATGATTGCAACAGTCACATACCTTCGCCACCCATTGGCGTCACGTTATACCAAATGTGGCATATGTGAAGCCAGCGACACGGCCGCAATGCATCCTCAATGTGGCATGTAGTCATGACACGCATGTTGTGATTATCATGTTTGGACGTGTCATTTAGCTACGTCGTCTTTACGGATCGTGTAATACCGTGTGCGGTACATGTGAAGCTAGTGAAACGGCCGCAAGCGCATCATGAGCGTGACGTGTAGTCATGTTGTTACATGACACGCACCTCATGATTATCATGTTTGTACCAGTCAGATACCTTGGTCATTCATTCACGTCACGTAATACCAAATTTGGTATAAGTGAAGCTAGCGAATTGGCCGCCAGCGAACCATGAGCGTGACATGTAGTCATTTTGTTAATTGACATGCATCTCATGATTATCATGTTTGTACCAGTCACATACCTTCTTCATTCATTAACGTACAGTTATACCAAATTTGGTATATGTGATGCTAGCGAAACGGCCGTGAGCACAACATGAACGTGGCATGTTGTTATGTTGTTAAATGACACAAAGTCATGATTTTCATGGTAGCGTCTGTAGCTTGTGTTCGCCATGCAACCATGGCACTCCATAATAGTTATGCAATATGCCATGTAAACGAAACCACCGCAAGCGCTGCAGGACCATGAAATGTATATCATGACATTCATGACATACATATCATAATTTTCATGTTATGACTAGTCAAATATATTCTTCATACAGTCGTGTTATGCTATACCAAGTTTGATATACTGAAGGGCACGTTCATTGGCACGCCCACAGGAATAGGTTACCATATAGGGCGTCCAGTCATAGGGCGCCCAGGCTGGGCTTTAGCTTTGGAGCCATTTACAGTCAATGCGTTAGATGCTAAGTCATTGACGGTAGGGCTCCAAGGGATGGCTGAAAAAAAAATACCAGTTTCTACTCAGTCGCAAAAGCACGCTCCGCCTGGGGGTCCCCAGCTCAAAGTTCAGGGCTCGTGTTCTTACCGAGAGAACTGTAGCCAGGTCAAGTACTGATGTGCGCCAGCATAAATAATGTTTATAGTTTCGATTAAAATCTAAGATATGGCCCAATAAAATACAATATTTGTGCGAACAAAGTCGTGGTACTCATTTAAAACTGATCGAACACCCTTAACAGTAGGGTAATCGTTTAGTGCGTGCTGCATATTTGTTCATTATACGGTGACGACGAATGAAAAAAAAATGCAGTCTTTGATGTTTACTAGAAATTAATTTAGCTAGGATATTTCAAGTAACTATAACCATTACAATTCAAGTATTCTGTCTTCATGAGCCTGAACAAAGGCAGCGCTTGATTGTTGTCCGTTACATCAAAAGTGGGGCTGAATATGTTGAATATTTTTGATTATCACAAAACCTTTTTGCTGATGGTGATGCATACACAGAAATTTGGTACATCGCTTTTAGTTCACTGGTTTTCGCACCACGTGGCGTACAGACCAACTTTCAATACTGGTGCGATAACGTATGCCGCACGGCAGACAAAGTGGCCAAACATGAAAAAATAGTTCGATGTCGATAATTCGCAAGCAAGAGCGAACCGTGATCGCTGACTGATAAGCGCAAGACGCTTACACGAGCGGTCGGTTGGTTGCTCGATTGTGAATCAAGTGTTTTTTAAAGACGATACTGGTTGATTGATATGTGGGGTTTAACGTCCCAAAACCACTATATGATTATGAGAGACGCCGTAGTGGAGGGCTCCAGAAATTTCGACCACCTGGGGTTCTTTAACGTGCACCCAAATCTGAGCACACGGGCCTACACCATTTCCGCCTCCATCGGAAATGCAGCCGCCGCAGCCGGGATTCAAAGACGATAGTCTTTCTTGGGCACCTTCGACAAAAAATTTTGGTCTGTCTGTCTGTCCGTCTGTCTGTCTGTCCGTCTGTCTGTCCGTCTGTCTGTCCGTCTGTCTGTCCGTCCGTCTGTCTGTCCGTCTGTCAGTCTGTCTGTCCGTCTGTCTGTTTGTCCGTTTGTCTGTCTGTCTGTCTGCCTGTCTGTCTGTCTGTCAGTCTGTACAATTGTCTGTCTGTGTCTGAATTCTTTAGTGTATTTAGTTCAAGCCCTTCATCGTGAATTTTCGCTTGGCCGTTGAGCACTTCTTCATATAGTTCTTCCTGGGTGGGGCCAGGGTTTGTACCCACACCACCGCATAAAATGAACCGACAAGCACGAAAACACTGATATGCTTTATTATAGATAGCATATTATAGATAGATAGATAATAGATAGATAGATAGATAGATAGATAGAGATAGATTAGATAGATAGATAGATAGTAGATATATAGATAGATAGATAGATAGATAGATAGATAGATAGATAGATAGATAGATAGATAGATAGATAGATAGATAGAGATAGATAGATAGATAGAGGATAGATAGATAAGATAGTAGATAGATAGATAGATAGATAGATAATAGATAGATAAGATAGATAGATAGATAGATAGATAGATAGATAGATAAGATAGATAGATAGATAGTAGATAGACAGACAGACAGACAGACAGACAGACAGACAGACAGACAGATAGATAGATAGATAGAGATAGATAGATAGATAGATAGATAGATAGATAGATAGATAGATAGATGATAGATGATAGATAGATAGATAGATACGCTCAAAGTCCCTGAAGTTCGCTAAGTAATGCTTCGCATTTAAAAGAACGAAAAATTACGCTTACGCATCGCAGACATCACAGACCCAAAGGAGAGTGTGTGCCGATTCGTAAATTTATAATCACTTCGAAATCAAAGTATGTTCATTGAATCTCCGCCAGCTGTGTTGGTTCTCTTGGATGATAATTATATCTTACAAAATAAAACACCAGCTGATGTTTCTTGAGTGTTTAATTGAAAAGCATTTCTTCGCACTCTTTAGTATTATGCTTGTCATGATAGAAGAGTGGAAATAAAGACGACAAAGAAAAACATGCGCTGTCGCTCCACGTGCACACGAGAGCGTCAGTTCCATCGAGATCGTGTCAGAAGAGCAGGCTGCCCCGTTTATTTTCGAGTTGAAACCTCATCTTGGAACGCCACTCCAGTAAGTAATCGTCGTTGTGCGCTGCCGCTCTATTCCACGTCAAACTGAGATATAGCGTCTCGCATCTATAGGTAGCTTTCTCTGGCTTATTTTTTCACGAATAGCTGAACCTAGAGGGTGCTGTTAAGTGGTGAAATTCACTCGGGCCTGAATATAAAGTGCTTTGAAATACAAAATAAATTTCCCCCAGTTCCGAGTACGCATAATATTAAAAACTCGAAACAAGCAATGAACCAGAACAACCAACGAGGCATATATTATTGATGGACAGTGAAGCTAGTTGATCTGGCAGACATGTGTGCATCCCTTGACTATAAGGCAGAATTGTTTAAGTATAATTCTTCATTGCAGGTCACCAGCACTTTTCCTAAATTTCGCCGTTGCGAACTCTGGCCAATGTGGCTGAAGACACAAGCTGCTTAAGCGTTTGCTGTATCGACGACTACTGCGTGCCTAGGTGTGCTTACACGTCCATCTTGGACATGACATTGCCTTCAATCGCTGGCTTTCCTGGGATCCCGTTTTCGTCTTTGCTGCCCCTACGATTCGTAGATGAACCTGGCGGCCTCCGTGGCGCGGATTACTGGTTCGAGCTTGACAAATGCACTGAACTCGTATGTCGAGGTACATCAGCTTCACGCCCTTGCAACAGAACACTGATGCAGCTCCAGCAGTTCACAAAGCAGTTTAGGCGCATCGTGGACGTTCGAGTGACCGAAAAGATAACCGCACCTGAACAAAGCCACCTGCCTGAACCGCACGTTGCACTGAGTGACAACGATGCAGAGATGTACGCGAGGAATGGCGAGAACTGCAACAACGAGCAGCTAGACCTGTTGGCCATCGAACAAGACATGTGGAAAGACCTCCATGCCGTCCATCGCAGAGCCGTAGATACAGCCCACGTAACCTTGTCCGTAATGTGGTCTCCCACGGCTGTAATCGCGGTGGATGGTGCTCCACGTGTGGGCGTCGTCGGGGAGCGGGGGCTTCACCTTCCTCGGCGACCACAGCTGCTGTTTTAGCTGCTGCGGTAACGCGTGATCTACAGAAGAGCACGCTCATTGGCACGCCCACGGGATTAGGTTCCCATAGGGCGTCCAGCCATAGGGCGTTCAGCCTGGGCTTTAGCTTTGGAGCCATTTACAGTCGATGCGTTAGTTGCTAAGTCATTGACGGTAGCGCTCCAAGGGATGACTCGAAAAAATCCCACTTTCTACTCTGTCGCAAAAGCACGCTCCGCCTGGAGGTTCCCAGCTCAAAGTTCCGGGCTCGTGTTCTTTCCGAGAGAACTGTAGCCAGGTCAAGCACTGATATGCGTCAGCGTGTTTAATGTGTATAGTTTCGATATAAATCTAAAATATTGCCCAATAAAATACAATATTTGTGTGAACAAAGTCGTGATGCTCATTTGAAACTGATCGAACACCCTCCACAGGAGGGTAATCGTTTAGTGCGTGCTGCATATTTGTTGATTATACAGTGACGACGAGTGAATAAAATGCCGTCATTTCTGTTCGCTAGAAAATAATTTAGCTAGGTTACTTCAAGTATTTATAACCATTACATTTCAAGTATTCTGTCTTAATGAGGCTGAACAATGGCAGCGCTTGAACGTTGTCCGTTACATCAAAAGTGGGGATGAATATGTTGAACATTTTTGATCATTACAAAAGTTTTTTGCTAATGGTGAGGCACACCTAGAAATTCGGTACATCGCTGTTAGTTTGCTGGTTTTCACACCACGTGGTGTACAAAACAACTTTCAAAACTGGCGCAATAACGTATGCCGCACGGCAGACAAAGCGGCCAAACATGAAAAAAAAAATGTTCGATGTCGACTATCGCAAACAAGAGCGAACCGTGATCACTGACTGTTAAGGGCAAGACGCATTGGTTGGTTGCTCGATTGTGAATCAAGTGTTTTTTTAAAGACTATAGTCTTTCTTGGGCACCTTTAACTAACTAAGTTTGGTCTGTCTGTACATTTGTCTGTTTGTCCACCCTTAACGGTACTGGGTACTCTAAACGGCATTAGCCAATATCCTAAACGGCCAACCCTATCCTCAGCGCCCACCTCTGTTGCTCAAGATTCAGCGTTCATACTTGTACGATTGTCATTTAAAAAGCAATTATTGCGCATATCTCAGGCACCATAACAACACGTATGAATTCTGTATGTGCTTCTTTTACTAGAAAAGGCATACATCAGTAATTCTAAGGACCGTAGCGTTTATCATGCTGCACTGACCTTGAAACGCTTGCACGAAAAGGCGAGCGACGATTTGCTAAGACGGCACGGTGGTGGCACATACCCGTCGCCTTGCGTGCTACACCATATCACCTCTGAAACGGGCGCACGCCCATCTCAGAGCCGCACGCTTCGTTTTCTGAAAAGACTGCCAGATAGCGCTCATGTCTCACGTGTGTCGTGATTTGATGCATTCGTTCACCTCTGCTGCCCGCTCGAGGCACTCTAAAGCAGCGCCTACAGAACAACATTAACCGATTTTCTTGCGCAGAACATCAAATAGTTGTTTTGTTCATTCTCTCCACACGCAAGGCTATCGTCTTTTGACGACGTTTGCAGATTAACATGCATATACGGGGCCATTTTTTTTTTAAATTCGTGCGCACAAGTCACTTGGCTGTGCTTGAAAAACTCTTATATTGAAAGGGAGTGCTGCCCTTCCTGTCATCCGTTTCAATTTATTTCGTCCGGTTGTATAGTCGTCGGCACAGGTTCCTTGAAGAAAGTTAGGACGTCATTTTGTAGCTGCTGTATTTGTAATCTACAAAAGCTAATTTCAAAAAAAAGATATCAGCCTATTAGATGGCGATGACTCTTTGAGAATGTGCATAAACAGGCCTCAGATTGCAAACAATTGTTTGCGTCAGACAGCAAGTGAATTTTTTATTTTGCTATAGCGTGAAGCCAACTTGCCGCGCCGTATTCTCTGCCAGTGACAATCTTTTTGAGAGTTCAAAAGGAAGCAGAAGGAAAGGCTAAATTCATTACAGGAACGAAATCGCTTTATTATCTTTCAAATATGAGCTTTTTAAATAAGACGCTTCAATTTAAATAACGCTATTTGTTTCTAGAGCGCATAACAAAAGTCATCCTAAATAGTGTATTACGTCCATCATGACATGCTATTCAGCTCGTCTTCCGTCCTTTGCTAACTGTTCGGGGAAGTGAAATGAAAGCAATTTTATTCGTTTCATTACGAACATCATTCGCAACCGTCCGCTGCTACCGAATGTGCGACCGTCCGCTGCGCTGATATAGTGGTTACAGTCCTCGGATATACTGACCCGAAAGCCACCTGTTCGACCCCGGCCGCCGAGACCATATTTCGGTGGAGGCAGAATGGTGGAAGCGCGTTTCTACACTGTGCGACGTCAGTGAGGGTAACATAGCGCCAGATGACAGAAATATACTGAGCCCTACACGATGGCATCCCTCATGATCATGTCGTGGTTTCGGGGCATACAACCTCGGATGATAATTGGATGTACACAACCATACACTTCTTTGTTTCAATGGCTAAGCCGTCTGCACATTAATTGATATGTGGGGTTTAACGTCCTGAAGCCACCATATGATTATGAGAGACGCCGAAGTGGAGGGCTCCGGAAATTTCGATGCGATATGCACAGCGGCATCAGGTCTTGGTTCGAGACCCGGCTGTTTCGGCCACTTTTATTTAGAACGAAGAACGCGCATAATCAAGTTTGAAGATATATCGCTGGTCCAATTCCCGTGCTGCTACTAGTGTAATCGTTTCTTGGCGCACCTTGCTGAAGAAGAGCGTGGTGAGATTTAAACGTGGTAATGTGTCTTAAAAGATACCTGGTAAGAGCTATTGACGAGATAATGTTAAAGAGGTTCTTTCGCGGAAATTCTCGTGTTGGCGTCGTTTGTTGTGAGTGAAAAACTATCTTGTGCGTGACCGAAATTCGAGAAATATGCAATAAATTATAAAAACACTCGAAGTCTGCGAGAAGATTGAACCCGGATCATTAGCCTAGTAAGTGGGTGTTCTACAACACTCTCTCGCGTCCGCTTCTGAACATGATGAAAATAACTTCCTCTGCTTGGAAACACGCAGTGCCTCTACTTCGCAATACAATAAGAAATTTTGCGTGCTACAAGAGCACATCACTATCGGACGTCAGAACATGTGATTAAAACGGGCACCTTGCTAATCCCACGATTTATTCACGTACTTTGCGGGGCCAAATAAAAGTTTATTCACTATCTCACTCACTCACTCACTCACTCACTCGAAACATGTGATTATCATAATGACCTCGTGATTTAAAGCCTGTTACCCACTACAAAAGGCACACATGTTTCCGCGCCTATCCCCTTAAAGCCACGTAGTGAGTGCATAGTTTGTTCGAAAAGGTTTCATACACTAACCCCCGTTTTCTAGAACGTCCCTTCACTCGACGCTTCACCTTCACTTGAAAAAGCCGATAGAAGCGCCCTCCCTTGGCACGGCAAGTCACTGCATATCAGCAATAATGTGGTTCGAATCTCGAGCAGCACAGCGTCATTTTCAGCCGAGAAGTGGCGCAGTGCTCCACTTTGTCAATTAAGGGTTAAAGTCGAGTCGAGGAGCGCTTGTGAATACGGGGGTAAGACTTTGAAGCACGCACTGGGGACAAGAGTTCGCTATCACGTTACACTTTTAAAGGCGACGCTTAAGTATTTCCTTTTTTTTGTTATTGCTTGCTTTACGCGCTTATTGGTGAGTTTTTCAAAGAGCCACTAATTGTGCATTTCAATGTTTTACGCTGGTGCAATTCTACGCTTCTGCGACGCAGGATTACATGCATTAAAGGGCCTCCTCACAGCATATGACATTACTGGTTGGTTACAAGTTTATTGGAAGTCCGGCAGAGCTTTCGCCGACCGGGGCTTAGGTCTCCTGTGTGGGGACGTCTAGACCTTGCCTGACCGCAGCCTTCCGGGCCTGCTGGACGGCCCGAGTTGGTTGCCGAGGCTGGGGCTGCACAGGGCAGCAGCCCACCGCGGCGGAAGGGTTCCGGATTTAGCACCTTGCAGATTTCTGGCGCAGTCCCAGAGCATGTGATTTAATTTGGCAACCTCAATATGGCATATCTTGCATATATTCGTCAGATATATATTAGAGTATAGTCTGTTAAACAGCGATGGGTTGGGATACGTGTGCGTCTGCAAATGTCGTAGGGCTGCCGCCTGCATCCTGTTCAGCTTCTCGCTGGGTTGAGGAAAGGTTCGGCATGCCAGGTAGAAAGCCTTGGTAATTTCGTCACAGGTCGTCAAACAGTCCTTGATATTTCCCCATCGAGGACGGTCGCCGGCGCGGTTCACGAGCTCACGCGCCTTGGCGTGTGCCGCCTCGTTTAGGTTGCGTCTCGTTTAGGTTGCGGTGTGTCTCCGATACCTCTCCCATGTGAGCCGGGAACCACAGGAGTCCGGTTCGGAACTCTGTCTCTTGATAAAATTTTTGATTGTGCAGGCCTTTGGCCACTCGTTTCGAGATCCATCATTTGGCGAAATTTCCTACCGCTTGTCTCAAGTCACAGAGGACAGTAGTGCATGACGGATCCGTGAGCGCGTTATTATACTTTTTGTTTCGCACAGTTTCGATAATTGGCATGGCTGTTTTGTAGAAAACACCTGTTCTTCGCGCAGAAGTACTCGGTTTAATTCATGCACGCGCTGAATATTAGTATTATTCATTTATTTGCATCCATCTCGACAAACCACGACACATGGGCCGACACCACATTTTCGCAACACACTCATTCTTTTTTCGTATGTCTAGCCACCAATAAATAAGAACGTGCCGCTTCAAAAACACAAAGTTGGTGTAATAACTGTACTGCAGGCATCGTTCCCGTTAGTGACGCTTCTAGTAACACTATAACACTTGTTCAAAGAAAATGTGTGGGATACACAGTAGTAATATTAGTAAAGTCATTTATATTATTATTATTAATGAAAGTAGTTATATTATTAATACAAAATGTATTATCCTCATATGATTATTGTATTGCGCTTGTTGTTGCTGTTCAAAAGTTTATTGAATTCTGGCCTAACGATTGGCTGGTAGCTTAACCAATTACTCTAACAAACGGATCTTGCAAGCGAACGACAGCGCCCTCGAGCAATCTGCGGAATAGACAGACCTGCTACGTCACAGGAGAAGATGACCCACTATAGCGTTCGTTTCTCTCCACTTCATTATTATTTTTTGCCAAATCTGGCAGTGACGCAATTCAACGTGTCCAGGTTCGTGCATTTCTTAAGTTTTGTAAGTCAAACGCTTAGCTGTCATTCATTCATTCATTCATTCATTACTATGACTGTCAGCCAGATAAATTGATTTGATTTGTGGGGTTTGACGTCGCAAAACCACCATTTCATTATGAGAGACGCCGTAGTGGAGGGCTACGGAAATTTTGACCACCTGGGGTTCTTTACCGTGCACCCAAATCTGAGCACACGGGCCTACAACATTTCCGCCTCCATCGGAAATGCAGCCGCCGCAGCCGGGATTTGAACCCGCGACCTGCGGGTCAGCAGCCGAGTACCTCAGCCACTAGACCACCACGGCAGGGCTGTCAGCCAGAAAGAAGAAGCAGAAGCAGAAAAAGAAGCAGAAAAAAGAAGAAAGTTGAAAGAAAGTTGAAATTTATTTCACCACAACGATACACCGTGATTTACACAAACAAGAAACAATTGTGGCATGGAAAGTAGGAAAAAAGCTGCGCTATAGCAGCTTGACTAGCCCCACCTCCCATTTGTACAAGGCAACAGAAACAATGGCACACCAAACTTTATACAGTGCTCACGTATGATTGAAAGAAAAAAGAAAAGAAAATAACATTCTAGTGGTTGTTTATGAAGTACAGAATAGATGCACACTTGGGTGTTTACAAACAAACAATTTTTGGAAAAAAAGGCAACCAAAATAAGACGCTATAACAGAAAGGGGTACACTTAAAATTTCATGCATTTACAAGTACTGGGTGTAATTTTTCTGGGTTTATAGCTCCTTATACAAACAGGTTTAATATATCACTACTTGAAAGGAGACGCAAATGCTGTTCTGTGAGCTTGAACTTATTTAGTATATGGGGAACAGAGTGCTTTAGCATTTGGAGTCCGTAATTTGTTCGCGGTCGGGGGATGTGCCAGTGTTCAGAACTCCGCATCGGACGCAACAAAATTTTCGGCTGTAAATGTGCTAAGCCTCTCAGGTTTGCGCAACTCTTTCGAATTTCAGACCTCAAAGACAACAACAAGTTATGTTCATATGCAACACAAAATTTTAAAACTTTAAACTTGACAAATAAATGGGACGTGTGTTCTCTGTAACCTATATTTGCAACAGCCCGCAAAGCGCTTTTTTGAAGTGCATACAACTTTTGTTTTGATGTTTCAGTTCCAGAAGCCCATACCAACTGACAATAGCGTAGATGAGAACAAAAAAGCGTATTAAAGATAAGAAGTTTCTGGGGGAGCGGTAGAAAGGACTGACACCTTCTCAGCACGCCAAGGGCTTTTCTTAGCTTAATACACAATTGTTCAGTGTGAGAATTCCAGAACATATGCTGATGAAAGATGACGCCCAAAGTTTTGACAGTCTCTGAAAGTTTGATATTGAAATTATTTAGCATCAGTTTTTGTGTGTACGTACATGTTATTCCTTTCGCACGGAAAAGAACGGAATTGGTTTTAGAGCTGTTGATCTGTAACGAATTTTGGCAGGACAATTTCGAAAAATTGACTAACGTTTTATTAGCTGCTTTTATCAAATCGTCTATATTTGTTCCCGTAAAGAATAAGCTTGTATCATCTGCATAAATAATGTACGTTATTGAGTGATCCACATTTACAATATCATTGATATAAAGGTTAAATAGAAGAGGTCCTAATATGCTTCCCTGTGGTACACCGCGTTTGATTTTTTTGGTCATAGATGTTTGCCTATTTATAGACACACACTGGTACCGATCACTAAGGTAGCTTTCTATTAAACCGAGTGCGATGCCTCTAATTCCGTAATAAAGCAATTTTTCTAACAAGGTTTGGTGATCAATTCTGTCGAACGCCTTCGTAAAGTCTATGAATACGCCTAATGTTAGCTTTCTTGCTTCAATGTTGCCCAGTATCAACTCTTTTTGATGCAACAGCGCTGTCTCCGTCGATACGCCAGACCTGAACCCATATTGTGCTGTTGTAATCACAGAATGCGAGTTCAAAAATTTATACAATCTAGTGAAAATGTTTTTTTCTAGAGCCTTTGAAAAGATAGGTAATACCGATATTGGCCGGTAATTACTCATTTCATTTTTGTCACCACCTTTATAAAGCACTGCAACTTTGGCATTTTTCATCCGCTTAGGGAACATACCTGTGCTCTAAAAAATTAGTTAAATAAGCGTCAGGCAGGGTAATAATAAATCAATAACAAAAATAACCGGTTCCATTTTTATGCCGTCAATGTCCTCACTTTTGCTTTTTTTAAGTTTCATGAAAACGTTGTTTACCTCAGTTTGCTCCGTAGGGTCAATAAATATTAAGGGGGCTATAGGTGTTGGCATGTAACTTAATGCATTTCCGTCGTAAGTACTTTCTGACAAAGAAGTAAAGTACCCATTGAATTTATTGGCTAATGCTGTTCCTTTAAATATATGATTATCAATTGTAATTTCGTCGACACCGGGCGTCCTATTACTTGAAGATATAATTGTGTTTAGTTTTTTCCACATTTGCTTGACATCTACGATACCGTTAAAAATAGTATGGTGATAGTCGCGTTTGGCTTGCCTTAAAGTTTTTAAAAGACTGTTTCTGTAGGGCCTAAACGCTTTCAGTGCATTCAAATCGCGATTTTTCAAGAACACCTGGTACAGTCTGTTTTTCGTACGTATCATTTTCAATATACTTAACGTTACCCAAGGCTTACGTGCGCGTTTTGGCTTAGTTATTTCTTTGTACGGAAAGTGTTTTTTTATATACCGAAGAAAAAATTTCTATGAAATGGTCATATGCGGTATCAGCCGTAGAGCACGCAAAAACTGCGTTCCAGCTTGTTCTGGCGAGTTCATCTCGGAACTGCGACAGTGTAACCGCGTTGATGTCTTGATATATTATATTTACAGTGAATTCTTTTGCCGTATTGTACGTATCAGTTACTAAATAGATAGGCAAGTGGTCGCTAAGTGTCACTATAATGGTACCAGAGAATAGGTCATTAATTGCTAGGTTAGTAATAAAAAGGTCGATAAGAGTTTCACTAGTTGCAGTGATACGTGTCGGGGTGGTTATTACATTAAACAAAAAATGGGAATCGAGAATCGCAGATAATTCGCCCTGTTTAGGAGTTTTTGTCAGCATATCTATGTTTAGGTCACCTCCTAAAATTAAAGAGTATTGGTACATGTTTACAAACGAAAAAATAGCCTCTAGAAACGTGAAAAATTCACTCAAGTTACCATCAGGTGGCCTATACACGACAGCAAGTACAAAATTGTTGCATTTTATACAAATTATCTCAATGTCCGTTGTGGACCAAGAAAAGTCATCGAGGAGGTCATAGGTAAATCCCAGTTTTGTGAACATGCATACGCCGCCTCCCCTTTTCAATTTCCTATTCAAAGAAACGGCACTGTAGCCGTCTAAATGTATGGTATCAAGATCAGAGTACCAAGTCTCAGTCAGCATAATAACTGAGAAGGAAAACCCGAACTCGTTTATTAAAATGCAAAAGTCATCATATTTTTGGCGTAACGACTGCATGTTCATATGTAAAAATGTTAATGGTGATTTACACTTTTCAACAATATCCGACTTGAGTGCGGTTGGACTAATACAAGATAAAGTCATTGCTGATTATTATGGGTCAACATAGAAGTGCTGTCAGTTTGCAGACAAGTAGTGACATACTTCCAAATGAGAAACAGACGACGAAAAAAAATTGCCCGCAGCTTCCCTCGGGGGAACACAGAGGAGGATGCGGACCATATAATTGGTTAACGGGGTGTTAAAGTGCGACTTACTTGGGTCGATGGCTAAATTGGTTAACGTGGTTGTGAAATGGGGTGTTAAATTGCGACTTACTTGGGTCGATGGCTAAATTGGTTAACGTGGTTGTAGGAGGGGGTGTTAAATGAGTGAACACGTACACACGTATGCGAAAGGGCGGCGCTGGTCGAAGGGACGTCGATCATTGTGTTTGTGGATTCGTTGGAATTCATTTCACCGCGACCTTGGACGTCGACGCGCCGTACAAACCAACCGATGAGCGGCAACTGAGCGAGCGAGCGCCGACCTTGAGTATATATACAGCACGACGGCGCATGCACTGTCAGCTGTTGAATGTTCTCGAAGCGCGACGCCACATGCGCGTCCACTGGAGAATCAGGAGAATTGTAGATGTCGAACGCGGTGTGTAGAGGAGGAAGGGTGCACAGATGGTGGAGGAGTGAAGCGCGCGCGGTGTGTAGAGGAGGAAGGGATGCACAGATGGTGGAAGAGTGGGCGATGGCGCGACGGCGCATGCGCGCGCGTCAGCTGTCGAATGTTCGAGAAGCGGTGCGGACGGCGCGGACGGCGCACTACAAGGCGCGAGTATAAGATGCTCCGCATCTAATATCACTGTGCCTACAGATTTCATCAACAAGGGCAGAAAAACGCAGCCAAGTTGTTTCCCAGCTCATGTCGCGATACAGGCATAAACGCAAATAATCCAGAAAAGAGCAAAAGCGGCAACTACGAACCAGTACTTCCAAAATTAAAGCACACAAGACAAAAAAATGAAAAAGCAGGCAACAAATATCGGAAAGAGAACAAATGTGTGGCGAACAGCGCATGCGCATATGGCATTTGCTCCGGGTAGACGATCGCAACATATACAACTATGTGTCTCCTTAACACATATGAACGGCATGATAAGATGCGCTATAGCACCACAAAGGGCTCCTTCAAAGCTTGGAACATTGGTCTTATTTTCCAGCTTTCATAATGAGTTAACCATTTTAGCAACGTCCCCACTGCATGAAATCTTTATTTTTGGAGCGTTGTCCATGCGCCGTGCGAAAATTTTGCCATTTTGCACCCAAACGTATTTCCAACCAGTTTCGCGTTTGCGTGCAGTAGCCTGACCTAGTAGACGTTTAAGCTCTGGGCATAGGTGCTCGTTAACAAAGAACGGCTCCTCCGAGTCAAAGCCTACGTCAGACCACTTGAGCCGGGCAGCATGTGCATTCTAGAGGAAACAGTCCCTCTTCTGCCTCCGTGCGAACTGAACTACTACGTTCTTTTTTGTTAGATTGGAGGTTGGTACTCTGTGCACCGACTCAAAATCGGCTTCCTCAAGTGGTACACCTACTTTCTCGCCAATTTTGATCACTGTATCTATAAGGTTTTCAGTGGCGTTGTACGGGATACCTTTGAGCTCCACATTTGCATTACGAGAATACTGCTCAAGGTGTAGCAGCCTACTTTCATGATCTTTCACCTTTTGAGCAAGATCAGCGCACGTGGCCTGCTGGGCACAGCGGGCACAGAGCATGCTGGGCACAGCGACGCTACGTTAGCCAAACGTGAGCACTCTATAGTCTGACGCCAGGTGAGACCAGTGTCCGTCGGCACGGCCCGACGGCAACCGGCGCGAAATGCAACATCCTGCATTTCTCACCGATGCGTTACCCAGACAACACTACATCTCCCCCTTTTCATGACGAAGGGACGCCGGACGCAATGAAACGCGCATACTTCAAAGCAACGCAGCGCGGCGCGCGCCTGCGACTATAAGGCAGGACCGGCGCCTGGCGTGGCAACGCCGGCGTGACGCGACGAAATGAACGCCTGTGAGCACGCGCACCGCGTCACGTCGAAATGCATTGGTGCCTTGACTGTGGCATGTAGTCATGTTCACACATGACGCGCATCTCATGATAATCGTATTTGCACCAGTCACATACATTTGTCATCCATTGGCATCACGTAACACCAAATGTGGCGTATGTGAAGCTATGACACGGCCGCAATGCATCATCAGTGTGGCATGTAGTCATGACACGCATGTTGTGATTATCATGTTTGGATGTGTCACTTACCTATGTCGTCCGTTCGGATCGTGTAATACCGAGTTTGGTACATGTGAAGCTAGCGAAACGGCCGCAAGCGCATCATGAGCGTGACGTGTAGTCATGTTGTTACATGACACGCACCTCATGATTATCATGTTTGTACCAGTCAGATACCTTCGTCATCCATTCACGTCACGTAATACCAAATTTGGTATAAGTGAAGCTAGCGAAATGGCCACCAGCGCATCATGAGCGTGACTTGTAATCATTTTGTTAATTGACACGCATCTGATGATTATCATGTTCTTACCAGTCACATACCTTCTTCATACATTAACGTACAGTAATACCAAATTTGGTATATGTGACGCTAGCGAAACGGCCGCGAGCACAACATGAACGTGGCATGTTGTCATGTTGGTAAATGACACTCATGTCATCATTTTCATGTTAGCCTCTGTCGCTTGTGTTCGCCATGCAACCATGGCATACCATACCAGTTTTGCAATATGCCATGTGAACGAAACCACCGCAACCGCTGCAGGACCATGAAATGTAAATCGTGACAATCATGACATACATACCATAATTTTCATGTTATGACTAGTCAACTGTGTTCTTCATACAGTCATGTTATGCTATACCAAGTTTGATGTACAGAAGGGCACAGTCCTTGGCACGCCCACGGGAATAGGTTACCACGTAGGGCGTCCAGTCATAGGGCGTCCAGCCTGGGCTTCAACTTTGGAGCCACTTACAGTCAATGCGTAGATGCTAAGTCATTGACGGTAGGACTCCAAGAATGGCTGAAAAAAATTACAGTTTTTACTCGGTCGCAAAAGCACGCTCCACCTGGAGGTTCCCCTGCAGCTCAAAGTTCAGGGCTCGTGCTTTTTCCGAGAGAACTGTAGCCAGGTCAAGTACTGATGTGCGCCAGCATAAATAAAGTTTATAGTTTCGATATAAATGAAAAATATGGCCCAATAAAATACAATATTTGTGCGAACAAAGTCGTGATACGCATTTTAAACTGATCGCACACCCTTCACAGGAGGGTAATCGTTTAGTGCGCGCTGCATATCTGTTCATTATACGGTGACGACGAGTGAATAAAATGCAGTTAGCTAGAAAATAATTGAGCTAGGATACTTCAAGTAATTATAACCATTACAATTCAAGTATTCTGTCGTCAAGAGCCTAAGCAATGGCAGCGCTTAAACGTTGTCCGTTACATCAAAAGGGGGGCTGAATATGTTGAATATTCTTGATTATTACAAAACCTTTTTGCTAATGGTGATGCATACCCAGAAATTTGGTACATCGCTTTTAGTTCACTGGTTTTCACATCACGTGGCGTACAGACCAACTTTCAATACTGGTGCAATAATGTATGCCACACGGCAGACAAAGTGGCCATACATGAAAAAAATAGTTCGATGTCGACTATTCGCAAGCAAGAGTGAACCGTGATCGCTGACTGATAAGCGCAAGATGCGTACTCGAGCGGTCGGTTGGTTGCTCGATTGTGAATCAAGTGTTTTCTTAAAGACGATAGTGATTGATTGATATGTGGGGTTTAACGTCCCAAAACCACTATATGATTATGAGAGACGCCGTAGTGGAGGGCTCCGGAAATTTCGACCACCTGGGGTTCTTTAACATGCACCCAAATCTGAGTACACGGGCCTACAACATTTCCGCCTCCATAGGAAATGCAGCCGCCGCAGCCGGGATTTGAACCCGTACAAATGTCATAAAAACACGATGGTCTTACGCGTGGAGAGAGTGAACAAAACATTTATTTGATGTTCTGCGCGAGAAAATCAGTGAATGGTATTCTGGAAACGCTGTGTTAGAGTGCCTCGAGCGTGCAGTGGAGGCGAACGAGCACATGAAGCCACATCACACGTCCCTAGATGAAACAAGTTTCCAAGGTAGCGACACCTTTCTGTTTCCTTCTCGCCTATGTTCCTTAAGCGCCCACAGAAGGCTCAAAACTTTTATCTAAAAGCGAGTGTTTGGGTTCAGTTGCTGCAGTGAATAGGTGTTAATGAAAGAAAATGGAACGAAATGAGTCGTAGAATAAACGGTGACCTTTATGAATGTAAACGGTACAGCACAAAAGCAAGCGGGATGTGCGTTACTCAACTGGCAACAATGTTCAGTTCTATATTCTACACCACTAGCCATGGAGTCATGCGTCGGACTCGTACATCGTAACTAGTCAAGTTCTCCAAATGTGTTTTGTTGGCGCTGTGACACAGTGAACGCGCTTCCCGCTGTATCCCGTCCACAGCGCGTAACGTTGTGACGAATGATTACAGTCGGCTTTTGCACATGCAAGGAAAAACCACGGCCAGACTAATACGAATGCTTGACTAGCAGCATCGCGATGACTATTTTTTTTTAATGTGCCCATTTTGACGATCGTGATGCGAGGTGATTCTGGTGGGGTCCAAAAAAAAGAAGTTAACTTCTTTGGCGCAAACAATACGGAAAAAAGGAAAAAAGAAGGCGAGGAAAGAAACAGATTGACGCCAAACTAACAACTACTTTATTCTTCACATAGCAACGCATATATATGCCGAAACCACATACATTGCATGCGCACGCACAGCTTCGTATCGTATACGTAAAAACGAAAAATTCCTAAACCTTAACACATCACACCACACACCTGAATGTACACGCGTGTTGTCATATTACACTTGTAGAACACGATATCTTAACCAAGATGTGTACGCAAAAATTCATATTCGATGGCATGCAAAGAAACGGAAGTATCACTGATACAGTCAGCTCCGCTTTTCTTAATATGATAAGCCTCCAAAGCAAGTCTTGCATCTTCATTCCTGCTCCTGCCCAGAATCATCGTATCATGAAACCGTGGCGAACATCCAATGCAGGATTGCAAGTGAGCAACAAGATGTGCCCCTTTGTCTACCTTGTTAACTATTTTTTGTTGGGGTGTGCGGATCTTCTTGAAAAGTGAGAGCTCTACCGGTGAGGTGTCCCAAAACAGGGCGTTTCGGATTCTTTATGGCGCGTTCTGGTCAAGCGCGAAATGTTTCTGAAGGTGCGTTGATAACACGCTCCAGCTGCTCTGTATACGTGCATATGCACAAGTATTTGTAACGACTGGCATTCACTTGACACGCTTCTGGCGTTTCAATAAAAAGCGACAAATAAGCTCGCTTCGCTGATCCACGTCGTCGAAGTAGCACGAAAGTGTTCGCGTGAAATGTTTCATAGCTACACTTCACGGCATGCTTCATTTCGGATTGCACAAAGTAAGTTGAAGAGAGCGAAACCGTTTTCTGTTGTTTTACGGCAACGCAGCATTGTTGAAGAACTCGGAACATTGCATTGAACGAGCACTGCGAAACAATCTTGGTCGACTTGGCGCCAACTGAAAAGCTCCTCTTAGTTTATGTCCTGGCTACGATTTCGTCTTTCGTCATGGCTAGAATCCGGCTAGAGCCATATGCGCATGCGCACTCGTTTTGAACCTTTTGCATAACACTAAATAACACCACCAGCCATTTGCAAGATCACGTGCAAGGAATGCACCAATTACAGACGCGAATGGCAGAGAAAAGGAGAGGTAAACAAGAGAGTGAGGGGGACGGCTCGAGAACAATGAGTGACGCTACCTTGGAAACTTCTTTCATCTAGGGACCTTAGTAGGCGGAGCGAGCGGCGCCCGGAAAACAGTGGCGCAACTCTGCTACCTAAAGGTAGCATATACAGTAACTCAAATGTGCACCTGGGGTGGCATCGTTGCCGTGACGGGACGAAACGAACGCCGGCGCGCGAGTCACGTCGAAGTGTATTGGCGCCTTGAGGGTGGCAAGATTTCATGTTCTTACAGGCCACGCATCTCATGATCATCATGTTTACACCAGTCACATGCCTTCGTTATTTATTCCCGTCCCGTAATACCAAAAAAAAAATGGCAGCATATTCACGGAGTGAATAATGGGGAGTGAGGGCAAAGCATTTGTCCGTACATTCATTCTTGCTTCCGTCCGTCCATGCGTCCGTCTGTGTGACTGTCCATGCATCCATCCGCCTGTCCGTGCGTGCGTCTGTTCGTGCGTCCGTCCCTGCGTTCGTCCATGCATTCGCCCCTGCGCCCGTTCATGTGTCCATCCATGCCTGTGTGTCCCTTCATCCATCTATCCAACACTCCAAGTACCACCATCTCGCATCTTTTCATAATGTACTCCCCATATAGAAGCACCGCCATCCAGCGGACATTCCAAGGACTAAACGAGAGGTGGCACACGCACACTTTCTTACGGCTTGCGCTTCGGGTCTACTTCCCACCTTTAACCACCTCGAGTTCATGTTATATACTAGTTCACTGTATTCATGGGACTGCGGCCCAACGCTCGCTAAACCTTTCTAAAACCAAGGAGGTTACGCCCAGCGAGTATAACGTAGCAACCCTTTCTTGTCAAATAGTGCTCAATGTACATGCCAAATGCTGCTAATGGGGATCGCAGCGTGCGCGTTAACTAAAAGCCAAATGCTCCTGTCTCTCATTCGCCCTTAGCAGCCATTGGCATGTACATTGAGCACTATTTCTTATTGTTCAACAACGCACAGAAGGAATCTCCCATCGGCCCCACCTTGGAGGTCAAAATGTAACCATTGTTACACACTAAAACTACTAGGGGCAAACGGGCTCCGCGAGAAGGAGCTTCGCCCCTAATAGAGGTTCCATTCTAGTAGCACTTCGAGACTTCAACTGATGTTCTCGGGACGGCTTTGTGCTCTCCCATTGTAGTGTACCTAGTACACTAAGTCGTTACCCACTTTTTCTAAACACATATGGTATATGTGAAGCTATCAAAGCGGCTGTGAGCGCATGATGAGTGTGGAATGTAGTCCTGTCGTTGCATGACACGCAGGTTATGATTTTTCTGGTACGGTCTGTCGCTTGTGTTCACGGTGAAGTCATATCATACCACACCAGTTTCGCAACGTGTTGTGTGAACGAAACCACCGCAAGAGCATCAAGACCATGAAATGTTAGTCATGACAATCATGACATACCTGTCATGATTTTCATGTTATGACTAATCACTTATGCTCGTAACACAGTCATGTTACGCCATAACAAGCTTGGTATTGATACCATTACTGGAACGGCCGGGGGAGCTAAAAGTTGTATGCGGATAGATAGATAGATACGCGGCGAAACGGTTCAGCACCGCTTCTGCACCGCTTTTACGCCTGCGCGTCGTGGCAATGCCTCCAAACACGGGCGCCGGCGATAAGAGCACTCTCGCCCGAAAGAAGCAAGAAAATTGTGTGTGTACCCCGATTGAGAGGCAGTTGTTGTAGAACCTTCAGTGCGGAAACATTAAAGTTATGTTATCCCACAGATAGACAGATAGATAGATAGATAGATAGATAGATAGATAGATAGATAGATAGATAGATAGATAGATAGATAGATAGATAGATAGATAGATAGATAATAGATAGATAGATAGATAGATAGATAGATAGATAGATAGATAGATAGATAGATAGATAGATAGATAGATAGATAGACAGACAGACAGATAGATAGATAGATAGATAGATAGATAGATAGATAGATAGATAGATAGATAGATAGATAGATAGATAGATAGATAGATAGATAGATAGATAGACAGACAGACAGACAGACAGGCAGATAGATAGATAGATAGATAGATAGATAGATAGATAGATAGATAGATAGATAGATAGATAGATAGATAGATAGATAGATAGATAGACAGACAGAAAGATAGATAGATAGATAGATAGATAGATAGATAGATAGATAGATAGATAGATAGATAGATAGATAGATAGATAGATAGATAGATAGATAGATAGATAGATAGACAGACAGACAGATAGATAGATAGATAGATAGATAGATAGATAGATAGATAGATAGATAGATAGATAGATAGATAGATAGATAGATAGATAGATAGATAGATAGATAGATAGATAGATAGATAGATAGATAGATAGATAGATAGATAGATAGATTCATTCACCGGATTTCGCAAATAAATGCACACACTTTGGGTGAGGCCCCACTGATTAAACATCGACGTGGGGTATCAGGCTTCCGCTTTGCGCTTCGGCCTGCGACGCCTGAAAGGCCTCGAAAAGTGTGGCACATCTCAAATTTATTTGCTGGTTGGTCGACCCATTCGGGGTTACACGTGTGGGATGTATGTGCCTGACCGACGTACTCATAGAGCTGCCACGGACATTTGATTAAACAAAAACAAGCATTGAATTAAAACAAAGGCCATAGTAAGGAGATTACAAAAAATAGCCGAAGAAAAAGACTAATACGCGATGAAAAACACAAAAAAAAACAAAGCAAACTATGCTCTAAAAGAACACTACCAGTACAGACAAAACACAAATACGTGGAATGGTAATAAATTGAGAACATGATGAAACCAAAGGAGATACAGAGAAAAATTACCGATCATGGTCGTTCTTCTGAATTTCTAAGTGCGACGAAGCGCACACAACTACAATTAATTAAAAGCTGGTCATAATAAAATAACAGTTAAAAACAGTCACAATAAAAGGTTTCATACGCACCAGGCCAGCTCTTGGTTCACGTAGGGGAGTTGACGGGTGCCGCTGAAAATCTCGCCAGCTTGTTAGACGACGAGGGTGCCCAGTATTGAAGCCGTCTCAATTCGTTGCGCGGGTCACTGCATACTCGCCGCCTACGCGAGCCTGGTGACACCGACGACCACGCTTCTTGCTGGTCACGTCAACTGCCGATCCCAAAGCAGTCAAAACTATTTCGGGACGTCCGGTCCCCTCCCGAGGCCATTTCTTTTTCCTCGAGCACATGCCTCTACTTTTGGTACAGTTGTAGGGAAGACGTGGCGGCGCTGCTGTTGCGTCGTTAGTCGCTAGATGCCGTCTTCCCAACACAAAGGCGGCCTTCCGTGGACGATGGGGCGCTCGAGCGAAACGAAAATTGCAGTCGTTTGTGACAAAAGCCCAAATAAGCTTGTTAATTGTCTCGGCAGTACATGTCATTATCAGATCAACTCGTTCGTTTTTTACTTATTTTCATTTAGTTTTTACCTACTTCATTACAAAATATTTAAACAAGGTTCTTCCTACCCATTCAGTGTCACGTGTCAGCAGTCTGGTGCTTGCACGCCGGCAAAACTACTTGCTTTCACGTAAACAGATTATGCTCTCTCTCTTTCTCTCTCCCTCCAATCCACTGTACCCTTCAATAACGTGCAAGGGCAAACATTCCAGTCCCACGCTACCTGTAATTGCAAGCTTTATAGGGCGGGCCGACAAAGGTGCATGCTCCGAATAGGTAATCCGCTTTACCAAGTTTCTTTCATCTTCCGCGGCAGGTCTTTCTGTTCTATGGGATCGTTTTGCCTTTTTTTTTCAACACTGCTGTTAAGGGCAGGCTTTTGCCGCTGACTTTTACTTGCAATTTGTACTCACTTGAAAAACTCAAAAGGGTCATTTTACCGTTCTTCTCTTCAACGAACTCGACTCTCACATATGCATTTCTTTAAAGAGACACGCCAACTATCTTTGGGGAGTCTTGGAAAGCATGAATTTCCCCAAAAAGAGTCAACACGGGCCTTTGAAGAAAGTTGTACATGTCAAGGTAATACACAAGGCAAAGAATGAGTGAAATGGTCTTTTTCTTTCTTTGACTGCTGATCGCTTTTTACATTGAGTCACGTTTTTGAACATCGCAGCGCGAAACTCAGCTTTGTAAGATAGACAGGGCGGCACCGCTCCACACGATATCTTTTTTTCTTTAAATTTCGCTTTCACAACATTACAAAGCTGTAATCACATGGTGCTTCTGCAATCAGTCTGCGTACACTCTGGCGGTCATGGATTCCCAAGAGACAAAGGCCGCGTGAGGCGAAAGGCACGAGAACAGGCTTTCTGCTCTTGAGACACTGCTTTCACTTCGCTTCTGTCGATAGTTTGATGCGCCGCAAGTACAACGAGCACGGACGCCGCAGCCTTTGGCGAAAATTAGATAAGCTGCCAGCTTAAGGAGTCCACAGACTTACACTCGCAGGAAGTCTGCCCTCAGTATTACACTAAGGGCTCGTCCTGGTATGGGTCTTGGCGACTCTAAGCGAATTAGCTTGATGCTTGGTGGTGCATGTGTATCTTCTTCAGCCAGACTGTATAAAGCAGCTGGCGTAGTCTTAACGAGTTCGCATGGCCATGGTGACGATGAGCTTCCTCTGTAAAAAAATACAAAAAAGGTGCTTACGAGATAAGTAAAGCTAAACAAACGGCATAACTGCGTGCCAAGCAGCCAACCAGCGGGGCAGAGCCTGCCTGGTCATTGTAGGCTTAAGCTTATTGCTCTGATTTTGCGTTAACAGCGCATGCCAGGAAGTGAGTTGTGATTGTGGACAGACAATGACTAAATATAAAGGAATCCGGCAGATCCCGCGGATTGCCGAAATCAATGTCATGAGAAGTATTGTCAGGCAGTAGCAGCCAATGCCGGATATGCAGGTTACCCGGCTGGGCTTGCCCCAAAGATCGAGTCGAGAGACCGCGTCCCTCAGCAGCTTCCTTGGCCTACCGCACTGCCCCGAGTTTGATTGATTGATTGATTGATATGTGGGGTTTAACGTCCCAAAACCAGCATATGATTATGGAAGACGCCGTAGTGGAGGGCTCCGAAAATTTCCACCACCTGGGGGTTCTTTAACATGCACCCAAATCTGAGCACGCGGGCCTACAACATTTCCGCCTCCATCAGAAATGCAGCCGCCGCAGCCGGGATTTGAACCCGCGACCTGCGGGTCAGCAGCCGAGTACCTTAGCCACTAGACCACCGCGGCGGGGCACTGTTTGTTGTCTAATCCTGAGCCATGGTGCAAGAATACTTTAGGTGAGTGAACGACGCGAAGCGAGCGCTTGGCGGGGAGGGACCGATTATGTTCTCGTTTGCGGCGTGCCGATAGATGGCTCGCCGGACTGAGGACGTTGTTTGTCACCTCGTTAATGTTGACCATCATGCGGTCAACAGGCCTGTGGGCGGTAAACTAGAATACGCGTGTATTTCGGTCGACAGTGTGACTTTTGCCTTTAGTAAGAATCCGCAGTGCCACCGGAGAGATCCTACAGCTTGCGAAAATTTCGTACTGCCACTAGTGGGTCACTGATAATGTAGTGTACACAAGACTTCAACGAAATAATTTTGGAAAGCTTTCTTCGAGTTTAATTAGGTGGTTCTGGGAAGGCTGATATCAAGAAGCTACCGTTCGATATAGGAACACTTATTGAATCTCCTACATTTCTCTTATTCTTCTTTCCGTTTATTACTCTTTCTCTGGTCATCCAGGGTATCATGATTTGTCGTCTGTGGATTCACAGTTTTCCTTTAGACGTGCGCTTCAACCTATTTTGCGCACTTCTTTATGTGATACATTGATAAAAACATACCCATAGTCCTACAGCGTTCTTTATACGTGAGCAAGAGCGTCAAAGACGCCATTTCCTAAGTTCCATCTCTTTACTTTTTGTCACGGCTAGCGCAGCGACAGCAGCAATCAGCGACCGTCGGAAGCGGCCGTTTCGTCCATTTACGGAACGGGCGTCTTGTTTTGCAGCACGATCGATAAAAGCTTTGGCTTTTGTTGCGAGCATTGCCTGCCTTATTTGAGGACTCCGGAGAAGCGCAGAAAATGATCGTGCCAGGCCTGTTCACCTGGGTGACTGTGTGCGGGAGACCCAACGCCGCGGACTTCGCACTAACGACTTCCAAGAAGGGTTCATCAACGTCGATCATGAACTACGCAGGTCATTATGACGCAGTTGTAGAAGAATTCTCCACTGCGTATCAGTTGCACACCGTACATTTATATAGATAATTTGGCATGTCAACAAAAATACGCTCATTTCGCAGGGCCCTTTCCGGATCAGGAACATGTTACCTGTACTCGAAACTTAATAAGTAAATAAATTATTCCATGTTGATTGCACCTATTTATTTATAACTAGAAAAAAGGGACATAGGGCAAGTTAAGGAAGGCAATAGAAGATATCCGAGTGGGCTCCTGCACTGTCGGGACAGTAATAAGTTGTCACAAACCCTTGGTAAACTTACAAAACTGTCGTCAAATTGGGTACAGTAGTCTTAAGTCCGCTTACAGACACTCATTGAACAATACGTTTAGTATTCACCTGTGTAGATTCGGCTTGATTGTGAAATCGAAAATTGTTGGGGTCACCCTATTCCTCGACTTAGGTGCCCGGTACTGGCATTCGCACCTGGGCGTTCGTAGGTCCCGGGTTATTCTTTGGGTAAACTTTGTTTTTTCTAACTGCTGAGGCGGATCTTGGAGGTCACGTAGAAAAAAAGCACGTAGTTAAGATTTTCTGTGCCAGGTGGCGCAACACTACCAGCTGCTTAGAGTTATTAAATTGGATCAATCATAAATTTTCATAATTCTGACAGCTAGTTGGTTCTTTTCTCAGGTAACGTTATGTCCGATATCATTGTATTTGATATATCTTGACTTTAGCCACAACCACAGATTTCTATTTTAGCTGGTTTTTGGTGAATATGTAGTGAAAAAAACGAAACTTTTGACCAGTGCTACAATGAGAAACAACTGCTTCACTCGGCTCTCGTACTTGTAAAAAAAGATACGTGCTGGAGCACTGGCTTAGCTGTCGACAACTGGCTTTTGGCAGCCGTGAAAGACGTGCTTTTCGATTTAGTTGATTCTATATTTATCTGCCTTAATCATTTACTTTCCAAGAGCCCTAGTGACACTATATTATAAAGTACGCTTCGTGACCTATGTTGGTCTTGGGAAAAAAGGTTCAGGTTATATTCGCGGAACTACATCAAAGTTTCCCATCAATAGGTAGATTATAGGCTAAAATAATTATTTCCTAGTGTTTTATGTGGACGATTTCAGAATATCAAAACTAGACACACTGTAACAGGCTACTCGAGAATAACTATGATCACCTGGCATTACTTAAAGTGCATGTAAATTTAAGTATAGAAAATATTTGTGCGCTTCAGCGCCATCAGAATGCGGCTGACGGGGCCGGGGAATAGAACCAGCAGTTCTCGTTCTTAGCAATCGCCACACAGTCAGCACAGTGGGTTAGTTCAGGCTCGCGTGCTTCTCATTTAAGTGACCCGAGTTCACTCGAGCTCTGACGCAGTCCACGCTCGTAAAGACGCTGTTCCGGAGCTCCGTAATCGAATCGCCAGTCTTTCGGCCCGAAGTCTCTGCCGTGTCGGGGGTTCCTTGTGAGGGCGTGCCCATGCGTGCCATGATGTCGTCCCTCATGTGAGAGAAAGAGTACAGAACTTTCTCCCGAGTGTCTTCGCAAGGCGCTTCCGAGTCGATAAGGCGCCTGCAAAGGAAGGACCCTCATTGAGCTGAGAGTCGCGCGAGGCAGCGCCTGGTGACGGCACGACGTTTCGGCGCCGCTATCGATCAGCTAGCGCTTTCTCGGACCCAGCGAGTAGGAGACACGTCCCGCTGGAGAGCAAAAGAAAGGGCTCGTGGTGGCGCCAGCCAAGTGTAGGCCACGCTTTAGGTTGCCACAATGCGGTGTGCAGAGAAGCTTCCGACTCGGTGTGGCCCCCCGCGCGATATCAGGATGGGCTGATTCCGAAGTGTGAACAAAAAGAATAGTGGGACTCAAAGTGAACGGAGAGGAAAAGAAGAATGGTAAACTTTTTTTGCATCAAATTTAGTGATCATACGAAATATATGATGAAGAAAGATGATGTGTTATCGTAAGCAATAAATCTGAAGTGCAGAGAAGTGCAAAAAGACAAAGAAAAACTGTACGTTGGATACGGGTGTATATATAGCATTACCGTGTTCAGCTCTGGGAGTTTTGCGGATGAGTGCCAGGCAACAGATTTTCCTTGATGAGTTTCATCCGAATAATTTTCAGTGAGAAGAATGTTAAGAGCTTGTGGCAGTTGCCTACAATGCTACTGTGCCCCAATCCCTAATTCACCGCCTTTCTTCAGGCTTTACACTTGAGGGGACAGTTGAGCTAGCCATCGTCTTCACTCTTGCACAATTTAATGCACTGTATATTTATGGTTATTGGAAAACAGCTCTGTATAACTATTGAAGGGCAAGATAAACCCCCTGCTTCACAGTTTCCCAACATACTTCTTGATAATACTTCTTTGGCTATTCGCTTTACCAATGCTCTGCCCAGCAGTGCTCAAACTTTTTTACCCTTCCTTTCGCTGCCTCTACCAGCGTTGCGGAGAGGTGGCTTATACAGCCGCCACATAGTATAGACATGCCGGCTCAACCTTTTTTTACCACCAAATTCCAACCTAACCCAAGAGGGCTGAGAGGGAGCCCTGCTCGGATGCGAGGACCTTCTGGGCCGACAAGCTATACAACAGTGAGTCAGGACAGCGCCCAAGGCCAACGGGGTCCTAGATCCCTTGCCTGTTAATGCAAGGGATCTGACCCACTTGGGACTGGTTTGTCGAACAAGCTATCTGTATATAACAGCCTAATGAAGTTAACGTGAACTGCCGCCACCACCATCCAATGGTGTCTTATGCAAGCTGCAAAAGAATTGAGTTCGGTAAGAGCAAATGCCCAAAGAAAGGAGGTAAGAAAGAAACTGCTCATATTTTCACCACCTTTCATTCGATCGCCACGAAATGTTTTGGTCGGGACGCCGTCCCAATTTATTTTTAGTATTTCGCCTTGCGTAAGTGTGATTTAGGGCATGCACTAAAAAAGGGATATGTAAAGTAGGTGCCTCATTCGACTGTTTTCAGTTACTAGGATGTTATCAGAAAACTGTCTGTAACCCCGGGTAGATTGTATTGCAATATATGTTGACTTTCAATGGTATGAAAAACTTCATGCTAATGCAAACTTTATCTCATTGTAACGGTATGCGTCTTTAGTTCCGCTTTCTTTTAAATACAAAAAGTAGCAACATTTCTAAGCTAATATAAGAAAAACTGCCGCCGGAAAATTGCTTATCAAAAGAATTCAAGTGATTCTGGAGGTAAAGATTGAGTGTGTGCGAGCGTATACTCCCTACGTGTAGACCATCTGCATAATTCGCAAACGTTTTCACACATCTTGTACTGCATGGTGGTGTGACGACTTCAGAAAAGAAGAATGTACTAATGCATGGTGTTCCGAATAACGTACGACATGGAAATGCAGGAAAGAGCCGATGCAGCAATCAACGCTTTTTGCCGGGGTTCACGAAAGAGTACGGTTTGTACAATTTACATTCGCCGCAACCGATGAGTGCGTCGTGCCTTTGCGGGTGTTTGCATAAAGGCGAGTGCAATTCTCAGCTTTCTGCCATAGGAGAGCCTCACTCCTCTTGCATCGCTGATGCAGCACTGAGCGGTTGTAAGGGACAAGTGCCATGTCTTAGTGTTTTTTTTTTGTCCCGCTCTTCTCGGCATTAGCACGCTCAAATTTAATCTCGGAGCACGTTCAAGCCTGTTTGCCGGTCGTCGTGAAGCGCTCAACGAAACGTGAACTTTCAATTTTTTCATTGTTTTCATGCTATAGAGGGGTACGACTCTCAACTAGTGGGAGGAAGTGCAGACGACATATGCTAATAAGGTGGTCAATGCACCAAAGCGGTCAAAACAGCTCCACCTCCCTCGCCTCAAATCCACCAGTTTGACAAAACTCTCTTTGACGTTGCCGGACTGATCCTGCTAATCGCATGTCCGGCATAGCGATTGGTTTAACTTTCTTCTGTTTGTTTAGAAAAAATTTATTTACAGCATGTACAGAACACAAAGGCTTCATACCATTCCAATAACAGGGCACATACACTTCGGCACATCTATACTTCATGACTAAAATCACTACGTTACAGTGAAGACATTTGCTCTAATATACATGATTATGTTGGCATACATGTACACAAAAATTCAATGTGATATCAAGGTACAGGGGTGTAACGATACAATAGATGCAATGAAACACGATATGTAACAAATGAAATCATATAAAACAACTCAATGGGCGCTGCTTAGCACCAAGACGGTCGAAAAATGAGTTGTATTCTTTCGTGTTCCACCTTGACGAAAGCGCACGACCAATGCCGCAGAAACTCTTGCTACCCGAGGAAGAAAAGCTCCTCGGAGAGGAACGCGAGGATCTCCCGTCTCATTCTCCCCAGTATCGGCCACAAAGCACGCCGGCGGCAATTGGCAGCTACGGCCTCACATCGGTTTCTCCAAAGGCTGAACAGCCCCGACACTATTAACAGAGCGGAGAAGCGGCTACGTGGAAATCGGCCGTTGGACACGAAAGTTCCCACACCCTGTCTCCGAAAACCAGCATTAACCGCACGCCAAAAAAGGTGGGAAACCACACATTCAAACGTCGCATGTCGATTGGTCTCTACCATGACGCAGTTGGGGCAAGTGAAAGTGCGAACCACCTGCCATCGCTGCAACCAATCTCGCGCGTGGAGCAAGCCCCAGCCTAACCTCCAGACAAAGTCTCTGAGATACCCTGGCAACACAGCGGCAGTTATTGGTTTTCAAGCGTGGTTTATTACAGATTGACGATGCTGGGGCACCAAGGGCCGTAGAAGGGCGGCCATTGTGTCCACCACTTTAGAATCGGCCACCTCTATCTCTGGGCACGTAGCTTCCAAACGTCGGTGAACTGCCAGAAGGGCTCGATACAAAGATGGTAATTCAGTTGATTGGGGACCTTGGTTTATTTGGCTATCCGGCAAGAAGAGACGTAGTGATGGCCCTAGATGGTAGCGAGCCAGTGTCTGAGTGGGCATGCCATTATTGCTTAGTATTCGCAATAGAGTGCGGAGGCACAATGTAAAAGCCATGACGGAGACGTCGGAGAATGCAAAACCACCTTAATCTCGCGGTTGAGCTAACGCTGGACGCGATAACAATTATGTGCCACCAGACCAAAAAAAAATGAACTGATGCAGCTTTTCACTTTCTTGCAGACGTGGAGTGGTGGTTTAACAGAATGGCAAAGGTACCAAAATTTTCCTAGGTACACCATTTGAGTTAAGTATCGGCGTTACAAGAGGGGGAATTCGAAGTACCTGGCTGCTTTGATATCACTTAGAAGAGTTTGTACAACGGATGACCAGATGCTATCCTGTATACCAAATGCAGTAAAAGTAACTCCGAGTATTGAAATCTCAGAAGACCACTGTAAAGGCGGCGTGATGTTGATACGACCGCTGGGGTTGCCACTGAAAAAATACTGTCTTTTAGAAAAGTTTAACCTTGCACCGGAGATAATACCTAAAGAATGGAATGTATCAAGAGCATGCTGCAGCGACTGTTCATTATGTACATATAGAGTAATATCATCTGCATATGCAGTGACCTTTACTTGAGTGTTACCGTGTAGAGGTAAAGCACGAATCTGCGGGTGATGTTCAACGGCTCCTAAGAAGGGTTCTAATGCAAGGATAAATAACACTGGGGAGAGGGGACACCCTTGACGGACCCCACGTGAGACTCTAAATGCATGAATCTCACGGGAATCTAAGTAAAGGGTACTTTCTGAATTAGTGTACATCGCGTGGATGAGGTCAATGAACTTATCTGGGAATCCGTATGCATGTAAAACATTTAGTATGTAGCCATGTTCTATGAACTCAAAAGCTTTCTCTTGATCTAATGAAACCAACAGTCCTTGCGCACATTGGCTAGTGGTGTATTGAATGATGTCACGCGTTAACCACGTATGGGTGTGTATTTCTCGGCCCGGAACAGAACGGACCTGGTGGGGAGTGATTAATGTTGCAAGAGATGGACTGATTCGGCGCACCAAAATGTTGGCCAAGAGCTTGTAATCTACATTGAGCAGGGTAATAGGGCGCCAATCTTCTGGTCGCGTGGGCATTGGGTCTTTCTTGGAAACTAGTGTTATACGGCCTTTGTGGAAAGAGGTTGGAAGTGTAATATCTTGGAAACACTTGCGAATGACGCGCGACATAGTTGGACCAATGACAGGCCAGAACTGTACATAAAACTCTGCAGGGAGTCCGTCAGGCCCTGGGGCCGATCCCTTTTTTATTGCGTCTAAGGCGCCCTTGATTTCGTCATCGGATGGCGGTAATAGCAGGACGTCATTTCACATGTTGGAATCATGAGCTAAATTTTTTAGCAGAGGATGCGAAGAAACGGATCCTGGGTAACAGACATTAGCACCAGATTGAGCTATTGACTGAAAGTGTTCAGTGAATTCCTGAAAGTCACGCGTACCCGCAGCAGCTGGGGCGAGAGAGTTCAGCGAGTGGGCAGGCGAGCCTGGTGGACGAAGCAGAGCTCTGCGTGCATACCTTAGCACCTCAGGGTGCGCACACGGTGCACGTCTACAGCGTCAAGCTGCAGCCGAGAGTGAAGAAGCGCGCATAATACGTTGGTATCGTTCAACGAGCTCCTCTTGCCATGCCCGCATTACAGTGAAAGGACTGGGTTCTCGATTGGCAATGCGCATCTTCTGGATTAACAATGACGCTTCTTTGGACATACGGGTGCAAAGTCCTCTGCCCGACGCACTGCAGTGATGGCGCCACTGTTCTTTGAGGCGATCCCAATCAGCTACATCCGCGCCAATGAGCGATGCGCGTAACGCTCGGGATAATTTCTCCGTAGCCTGAGAGTCCTGGAGGACGCTGCAATCGAGACGCCATGGTCTGTGAATCGTTGGTGTCCCTGCTGGCAGGCGGAGAGAGAACATAACCGGCCGATGGTCGTTAATGTATACTGGTGTCGGTGGCAATGACATTACTCCGGTGTCGTGAACGTAGGTAATGAGACTGGGGGATGCATACACGTGATCAATCGGCTGCTCGACGCTGCTCGACGCCAAGTATAGGCATAATTACTGCCATGCACACTTTGATGAATGTCACTCAATGCCAATTGCTGCACTAGACGTTCGAATTCTCTGGCATTCCAGTTTGACCGGCCGCGACCCGGACCTCGAACGTCTGCGTGTGAGTCTAAGACACAATTGAAATCCCCTAAAAGTACCACATGTTGAAAATTTAAAAGGAACGCATCAAGAAATTGGAAGAATGCGTTAGAGTTCACGCGTGCCGCTGGGGCATACATAGCAACAAATCTTATTCTTAACGAAAAAAAGGTGCAGTCGAACGCCAGCACGCATCCGAAGGCATCGAAGAAAACTCGATGGTCACGTAAAAGACCTAACTTTTTTCTTAAAAACTAACTTAAGAAGTTTTTGCTAGTCCAACAAGTTTTCGGTGTCACGACTCATAATTACTGCTATGATCAGTCTGCCTGCTACCCACAGTGTATGATCAGTCTGCCTGCTTACCCACAGGTCAAGTCGCTACTCGCAAACGCGTTAGATTCAAAAGACAAGCAGTAAGGCAAGTCTTGCAACTGACTATTATTCATCTCAACGAGTGCTGACGCCTATCGTTCTCTTCGGCAAAGAAACGTCCACACAACGCGTAAAAAATCACAGCATATCCACCGAGTGAATGATGATGAGTGGTGCGAAGCGCTGGGGGGTTTCACTTCTAAACCGTGTACCATACACGAATATCGCCCACTGCATCATCAAAGACGTGACAGACAATGTATATACTTACACAAGAAATTTTACTATCGTAAGTGATAGCTATACGTCGCTTGCTTTCCCCATTTATTATAAAGGCTTTATGATTGATGATGTGGCATAGTGGGATGTTTGCTTGGACGAAGTAGTTGGCATTCTGCAAAGGTGGAGCTATAGGCGGTCGTGTACAAACAAGGAATGGGCACAGTGGGACAATCTATGGTTCTTTAACGCACACCTGGATACAAGTACAAAACCGTCTTGCATTTCATATTGGCTAAGGTGGTTTATAAACGGTGCACGAGGATGCCACTTCTTCCGTTGCTCTTTCGTTACGCAGAAGTCCATACTTCAGTTGCTCGAAGGCCTGCGGCATGCAGAACAACTTCCGGAACGCAGTGGATAGCTGGCATAAACCACGAACGCTGCTCGGAATAGATGCGCTCCTTAACACAGGTTTCTGCAACGTGCTCAGTGCCACTCTTTGTAGTCTGGTAAAATTACAGAACTGTCACACCAGCACGCCCCAGAAAAACACGTGAAGAGAGCAGCCATGCTTCATGACGCACACGTGACGGAACTCCTCTCCCTATGCTCCAGTTCTAGTGGGCTCGTCAGGGGGACAAAGAAAGCACTTAGATTGCGTGAGAAGTCTCTTTTTAAATGCTCTCGTTCCTAACGCATCAGAAAAATTTGCATGGCAATAAAGTGAGGCAATAAACGGATACCAATGCTAATTGATTATTACACTTAGAAGAGGGATTCAGGACCCCTTCAACTGCAGAAATTAATAGTTTCGGATCCACCGCGAGGGCAAAGTGTACTCGCCCGTGTGCTCAAAAGACACGGAGTTATGGGGTAGGTCTGGTGAAATTTAGCCAAATCACCAATCACGAATGGCAACATTGTAGTTCATCGGCGAACTAAATTTCGCACATCCGGTATCAAAGAATTTAACCATTTAGTAATGCTAGCAGAGCTTTTGGAAAGATTGGGTAGTGGTGATCATGTTCCTTTGATTTCGGTAATTATGGGGTCTATATAGCTCCACGAGGCTTCCTTGATTAAACGATACATGAAAACCAGCGAGTGAGAACGATGGGCTGCGGCGATGGGCACAGTGTGGGAGAATTCTTGAACAAGACATCCCTTGCGTTACTTCGGCAACGATCACTCGTGCACTGCCAATAAATCTGGCATTCGAAATGCTATTTTGCGATTCTCTGGACTACGCTAAAATTCGTAAATCGTATAAATATTTTTAAACTTCCTATTTGAGGCCATGTATTCACTACGGTCGACTGATTATCTTGGAGTGTATTATTGCAGTCAGTATCTCAGAGCGACTCCTTACATACCCATATCCAGAACTATACCTGTTGCCGTGCGTGCTTATTGCCTTATTTTGGTGTGTTTAGGTTTCATATGCCATGAATGCTGGCGACGCTTGGCGCAGGCTACGGTGCAATGTTTGGGAGGCTTCGCCGCCCTTTGAGACCAATCTATTAAGATTACGCGCTGGACGAGGATAGTCAAGTTTATGTTACAGCATACGCGAGCTTTAGTGATAGCACTGGATAGTTGTATGACAATTATAAAAAACATTTATCCCAGATGAATAGACCATTGCCGACGCTGTTCTGGCCGTTATCAGTGTGCCGCTCGAATTGCTCGTAGTTTGACCTTCCATTTCCCGGGCACAAGTTCTCCCGAATGAAGAGTTGTGTATTTCCGATTACTGCAGGAGCTTCCCCTCCATCGAGGGCATGAGACGTTACCAACTCGGAAAAAGTTCGCTCTGGCAATAAAATACACATGAAAATTGTGGCCCTTATGAGAGAGAGATCGAAATGTAGGGGGCTTCTAGGCGGCTCGGCTCGGTGTCCGTGGCTCAGGGGCAGGGTTCTTCCCGTTGGGTGCCAAATGTAGGAGGTTTCTAGGCCGCTCGGCCCAGAACCCCGCAGGGAAGACACGGAGCCAAACCAGGAATCTTCTGTATTGACCGGAACCCGGGCCACAACTGCCCGCTGCCTGCAGCTGCTGCGTGCTACTCCGCGCACACCCAATTGTCGTCTACCTCTTCTTTCTCTTGTGAGCACGCGCACGGCCGCCGCTCCCATACTGTTTATTGTTGCAAGAAAGCTGAGAGGCTGGCCTAGTGGCACTTAAGGTAACTGCACAACTGCTCTGTTTTTCGAGGTTGTGATCAAAGAAGATATTGTTCGAACTGCCGAGCAACGTGGTTTGTGTGCGCTAGAGAAGCCTGGGAGTCCAAAATAATGTGTATACCACCACTACGGCAAGCTTAAAATGTCCTGTATTCAGTGCGCCAAAGTGCGGAATTTAATATTTTTACCGTTGGTGGTGTTCGGCCACTACCAAGTGGTCGGTTTTACGTATCGGGCAGCAATGTCAACTCGAGCACCTCAGCTGATTCCTACTCGAACCCCCGATTTTGTCGCTATCGGAAAAATGACATGCTACGATCAATTGACCCTCAGGTAGCTTTCCTGCGATACGACCAGTGCGTTGACTCCCTGGCGCGTGGTGCGATGAACATCACTCTGGTGTGGCCGAAGGACAACCAGGCACCCGAGTAATATACTTCTGGCTGAAGGGAGCACGCACCGCCTATGCGCTGCCCTGAGGGCCTCGTACGTGGCCGAGAGGCGCGCGGCCAACTGGGACACCTTTTGGCGTGACGTCCAGCGTACCTTCTTGCGGTGGCCCTGCCTTATGTCCTGTAGGCCTCAGTACGACACGTCAGGGGATCGCCACAGTGTGGGTTCGTTGACGGGCAATCAGCGGTCGCCTGGAGTACCCGCGCGCGTTTCTTGCTGGCTGCCCCTGCTCAACATGTTCGAGTTCATCGAGGCGTTCGAGTGTTCCCAAACGGCACCCGCGTGCGCGATAGTCTTACGTCCCCCAGCGTGCCTTACAGAGCTCGTTTGCCTCTGACGCACGTCGGTCCGGGGGTGTCGGCCGCAGCAGCCTGGGTTAGAGGCTGCATCTTCAGGATGAATTCAGTCCTTGTTCTGGTGCAAATTTTATTCTTCTGCTCTTCTACCAGAAGAAGGTCATTTGCGGGCCATCCGCTTGGCGCGTCATTCGGGAGGATGCCACAGTCACCTCCAGTGCATTTTGACATGCTATTACCATGAAATTCGAAGTGGCCACACACCGTGTTGGCTTATGCCACCTCTTCTTTAATTTTATTATTTATGATTAACGAACGATTTTGCTGCGAATAATTGTATATGTCATCTGTAGGTAAATTAGAACGCCTATTTTTCATTGTGTAACCTTACATACCTTTCATAAGTTTGGGTGGTTCCTGTGCATGTGTACGTGCCCATATGCACCTGTTCTAACTTCTGGAGCATTACGCTCTGTACATTCTTTGGACGGGTGCATGATTTTCGGCTTAGGGCAACTTTCTGTTGTTTAAATGTGATTTTGTTGTGTATTGGTGCCCAGTAGTTAACTCTGTTGTGGGCTCATACATATTACGTATGTAAGCCATGAGTTTAACGCGGACGTCTTTTTAGGGCTTGTCATATGCAAGCTGTACATGTAAACGCCAGCTTATAGAGTTACGGTTGGCTTACCCTAAACTGTGCATACATCGATAACAGTTGAACTCAATATATACTCCGTCGTTCAGAGATTTTACTCAGTCTGGCAACATCGGTATAATTTATATGGCGCCATAAACACTGTACGTTAGTAAAGTGTTGCATTAGCGCGTGGTCTTCAGAAATTCTTTTTTGTGTGCGTTGTAAATCAATGAAAGCAGGCTCACATGTCTGCTGAATAAATACTAATACTTCATCGCGGCTATTAAGAGTCGGTCAAGTTCAACTTTCGGTACAGGTAGTGGTAATAAAAAAAAAGAAATTGTGCACCGATGCGCTCATAGAGCGAATGCTGAGTAAAACGGAGCCGGGGGTCCTCCCGTTGTCCTTTCTCTATCCAAGAGCCTCGAATTAGTTCTTGTCACTTTACATTCCCTCCTTTGCTATACTCACTACTCAAGCCTAAGCAACAATTTACACTACTCAATGTCTTTCCGTTTCCCAGCCCCGTAGAGTTTCTCACCAAAATACCTAGAGGAAAACGTGGCGCCACCGTCTATGCGAATTCCCTAAGGGGCCCTATTCCAGCGCTGGCGATGACGGTACATGTGTCTGCGAGGATTGTTGGCTGGTGTTGAGAGAGGATTCGGCTCAAAGGTGAATACTACTGCAGCTCCTCCCTTGGACCTGCGCACACTATATTCGCTGTTGATTTGTGCAGATTCCTGCTCACGCTCCTTATTTTTCCATCCACTTTTCTTTCTTCTTATTTACATTCAATTGGTCTAATAATTCCCTGTACATTCCTTAGCTTCACTGTCTCTTAGATCTCTCTAATATTGTGCTAAAAACACAAAAAACGAGCCCTAGAGATATATTTTCTTTCCCTTATTTTCATCAAACGAGGTCCGTACTGGCAGACTTGGTGTAATTAGGTTTGTATACGATAGACTATTAATCAGCTGCAAGCTCATAATAAGTTCACGTGCTACGTGACGCCAAATATGCATTAAAAGTGTTTTCACACTCGTCGCTTGGCTTATAGATGGCACTGACTGTCACTCCCACTTCTAAATTCACATATAAACCCAAAACAGGTGAATGGTGGGAAGGCCGCTGTGGTAGCTCAGTGGTTAGAGCATCGAACGTGTTATTCGAAGGTCGTAGGTTCGATTCCTTCTCACCGCTGGTTATTTTTTTGTCCACTTTTTTATTCTTATTTACATTCAATTGGGCCTAATAACTACCCTGTACATTCCTTGGCTATACTGTCTGTTGATCTCGCATTATTGTGTAAAACACGGAAAACGAGCCCTTAGGTATACATTCTTTCCTTTATTTCATTAAACGAGGGTCTCGTACTAGCAGACTTGGTGTCATTAGGTTGCATACGAGGGACTGTTAATCAGCTGCCCGCTCATAATAAGTTCTTGAACTACGTGACGCCAAACATGCGCATAAAAGAGTGCTTTAACACTCGTCACTTGGCCTATAGATAGCGCTGACTGTCACTCCTACTTATAAATTCACATATAAACCCAAAATAGGTGGAAGGAGGGAAGGCCGCTGTGGTAGCTCAGTGGTTAGAGCATCGAACGCGTTATTCGAAGGTCGTAGGTTTGATCCCTGCTCACGGCTGGTTATTTTTTCATCCACTTTTCTTTCTTCCTGTTTACATTCAATTGGGTGTAATAACTTTCCCTGTAAATTCCTTGGCTTTACTGTCTCTTAGATCTCTCTAATATTGTGTGAAAACACGGAAAAATGAGCCCTAGGTATACACTTTTTTCTCTTATTTCATTAAACGAGGGTCTCGTACTGGCAGACTTGGTGTATTTAGGTTGTTAAGAGGACTATTAATTAGCTGCCCG